>JARQTJ010000475.1:166667-299539 GCA_030142635.1 Trachelus troglodyta
TTAGGTAAGCAATTTTGTCTAAAGGGCGAAATCTTTTCTATCTTGGCTTCCGTGCATTAGCACGTCTAGATCTGTTCCGTTTATTCCTCCCGGTTTCGGCCTAGGAGATGTTCGCGTATCGCCAGCCAGGAAAAGATTCCGTGCCTTCTGTATTAATTTCTCTATTTTTGAAATGTATTATTGAGTTTAGATTAATGCCTCTGTGACCCTGGAGAACCGTTGAACGAATCCGTGTTCCACGCGTCTCGTGAGTTCACGTATTGTCTTTCCGTTAATCGGTGTAATATATATTGTCTGTTTTCGCGTTTTCTTGAATTTGGAGTATCTTGTTAGTAACTATTTATGATATCGCGAATATTGTGAACCTGTCCTGTGGAGGACGTAGTATCGCGTGTATTTATACTTTACGTTTACTTTGTTTCACGTGTCCCGAGGAGGACCTTGTATCGCGTGATATTTATTTCATTCTCAAAATTGTTAAATTGTTAATTTTATATTATTTGAAGTTCCAGAATAAAAGGGCCAGTATGTTATGTTTTCTGTTACTGAATTTCATGGGTTCTCAATCCGATTTCTTCTCACTATCTTTTCCTCTATCTCTCCCTTTCTTTAACATCAGCGTCGACCCAGCCCCTCTACCATTATCTTTCCGTTCGTTCCTGTTAGTCGGACCTCTTTTCATATTTTCCAGGGAGTTTCTTTAGGTATCGTGACACCTCGTGGTGTCTGGCGCCCATCTGGTATTTCACTGAGTTGAGTTTGTTTCGTATCGCGTAGTACCGGGAAATTCGGAAAGAGTATCGATTCATTTGTTGGCGAAAGATCGTGTAGCGCCTTAGAGTACCTATCTTTCTATCTCAAATTTTTTGTCACAACACACATACAGGATGAGTTATCCTAGACTCCGAATCTGGAAAGAGCCTCCGTATACATTAGGTGCTTTATTCTCTAATCAGAATACCCGCAGCTAAAGTCATGCGTGTGAAGTTAGTAGATCAACTTTCAGCAGACGATAAATAAATGGGAGTTCTTTCTGCATGCAACTGATTTCTACAGTTCCTCACACATTTTAGTAATGGTTCTCGCGATTTTACCCAAAATAAAAACCAAGATTCAGTCGACGAAAATATATGTTTGTGCAATTCTAAGAGCAGAACTATTCATGTCTATTACGTAGAATTTTAAATTTCGTCAAAGTCTATAGAATCGGATGATCTTTGAAAAAAAACTGCAAAAACCATTACTAAATCTATCAGGAAATATGTAATTCGGTTTCATCCGAAAAGAACTCCCGTTTATTTTTGATCTGCTGGAAGTTAATCTGCCAACTTCCCACGCATCCTACAAGCAAGATATTCTTGATTTCGTATTATAAACACATCAAGGTACTCATACCCACAACAATTTTCTATCCAAATAGTTCACTCGGTTCTCTGTGAACGATCGACTAAAACTTCTTACCGATGACTCGCTTACAGAGTCATTCAAGTTTTCGTGTCAATCTCACCTGAACCAGAGGACGAAGGTAATCTGATTAGAGAATAGCCCGCCTAGTACATGCTTAAGGCTCCTCCCAGATTCGGAGTCTATGATGACTCACCCTATATACGTCTCTACGTAACAACACCAATTACAAATGCACGCGCGAGCGTTTAACATCAGTTTCTTCGAAAATGATTAATCAGCTTCGTCGGATAGCCGGAAATGAGAAGCGAAATATGTTCATGAGCATCGAAGAAACATTCGCATTCGCGAAACGAAGAGAAGATACGAATTTCTACAACATTGAAACTCCCAACAACGTATATTAAACATATTTATGTACGTCACCAGGAAATAATCGTGCAGCACAAATGCTCGTAGACCGGAACTACAGGATCTACATACTGGAGCGTAAAATTGTATGTAAAAAACTTCTTAATCGTATTAGCATCATTGTTTTAATGATGCAACGGAGCAGTAAGATTTGATATGAATTTTTTTTCCTTATAAAATAAAAGTTTTCGCCTTTATACTTCATACAGGATACGACTGCGATACCCGCTCGTAACCTCATAACATTTTTCATTCTATACGACAGGTAGGAAGAGGAAGTATAACGCGAAATATAAAAACGAGGCGAAGAACTACTCACGTCCGATATTCTGAATCTTTCGAAAGACGAATGAATTTCCGTCGCACTTCAGCATCTGCCTCTCGTTTCAACGCCACCGAGCAAAATGAGTTTCCCCTTAATGGAGTTATTTCGCCTGCACCGACCCCGGGTAAAAAAAAAAAAGAATATTGAAAAAAGCATCAGCTCCCTCGCGGTAAAGTCATCCCAGCCAACCATTTGAAAGGAGCTTCAGAAATCTCCCTCCCCTCCCTTCCTCGAGCCACCTTGTTCCGAAGAGATTATACATACATATATACATATTACACGTAATATCTATCATCCTTACGTTGATTCGTATCTATTACGAGAAAATCGCTTTCTAAGTATTCATATACTGTAACAATACCTGATAATACATTATATCACTTGCGTAACATAGGAACCGAGTATTCACGAGTTAACTGTTGAATCCACTTCGCAGTATACAGCAGAGTATAGTACATCCTAAGGTAGGATATATCCGATACGTCCCACTCGTTCGCTGCTTAATAATTTTCACATCGAGAACACCTTGTCGATATAGATATTCGCCACAATGATCTGTGGCATATCCGTGCCAGTATAGAACTCCTGAATGCATAACGACAGGGAAAGCGTAGGGCACCGCGTAAGAGTACGTCGAACAGACAGCTCGGTCGATCTTGTGTTTTGAAAGAATTACCAATATACCCCTGAGAGTCACTCACCGTCATTCAGATACTCCTAATATCCTCAGGAACACACTCTCCTGAATTACAGGTCCCTTAAGTGAACAACGAACGGTATACTAAAGCAAACGATAAAAGAACGATAGCACGTCATCCCTGAGCTGCGTCACACTGTGAGTGACGCTACGAACTTCGAATATTTATAGCCCAATCCGATTCGCGGACACATCGACTTCAGTCAAGCGCTCGTGATATTCCTTTGTTTTGACGAGCCCAAAGAAGTAGATCCTAGCGTGTTTCGCTGTGTGGTGGCTGCACTGCTATTTTCGGGAAGCGAGGAATCACTTCCACCTCTTCTCCCTTGAAATTCGGCTCCGTACCGCTTTGTAACCCCCGTATGCTCTTGGATCGCGAAGAGCTACGTGAAGTTAGCCGGACCTGTTTTGCCGATTTTGATTTTTTTAACTTTTGATTATTTTAATCGTTTGTAGGTGATTGTTAGATCGATAAAAACGTTTGTTGGACCAGCCGTTAATTAAAAAAATGAAAAATAAATTTTAGCGTGAACTTAGCCGGAAATTTTTTATTTTAAGCGCAATTACGATTCCAAGGTGGTCATTCGATGCGTAATCGTTTGTAGGTCTCAGATAATATAATTAGTATGTTTGTCGGATCATTATTTCAATAAAATAAGAAAAAAACGTATTTGGTGCATTTTACGCGGGGCGTTCATATGACCACGGGAATTCGACCGCAAAAATCGTAATTGATGATAAATTTTTATTTAATTCTTACTTAGTCGATTCGAAATTGTTTGTAGGTTACAAATAAAGTAATTAGAACGTTTGTAGGTAACTGATGCGAAAAGTCCACACGCAATGCACTGCTGTGACGAGCTTAGAAATGGTTAAAATAGGTTAGAACTGTACTGTTTCGACAAGATCAGCGATCTTCATATGGTGGGTTTAGATAAATAGAATCGTCGGCGAGCGAGCGAGTAAGTTCGACCTCACTCGCGAGATTTACCCTGCGAGATTTACCCCGCTAGTGAGGTCCCCACTAGTGAGGATGTAACTGTTCCCGATGTACCAGACTGATTAACAGCAACGAGTAATTTTACCGTACAGTAAGTATCGTTTAATTATCTAACCACGATCATACGGAACGAGAAATTGAACGCTCGGATACGCAGATAATGATTAACATGAAACTTGTACAAAGAGTAAAGTCAGCTAATGATGTTGTGTCACGAGACCAGATACATACATTATGAATGAATTTTCCTGCTAGTATAGTTACCACTACTTACCAAGCAGGGGTTGTAAGGAGCCAAAGTAGATAAGGGTTGAACTGGTTAAATGTTTGCGATCGCTTACAGACTCTGACACAGTTTGTCAAGCTGCCTGTAGTATGTACGGACTTATGTATGTATACATATATACATATCAAGGCTGATATATATATATATATAAGTCGTGTATGTGCATAGAGTCAACAGACTTGTAGAGGCAACAGACGAATTCTAAGTGCTTTGGGTGTATTGAATGTATAAGGGATTAAGAATATCTTGTGTCTTTACCCTTGTGCGGTAGGGGACGTTAACATTTACCATAGTTCGGAATATCACCGATTGCAGGGGATGATGCTTGAGATTGAAAGGGTTGGTAAATTCCTAGGTTAAGGGTTGATGCTTCATTTATCCAACTTCGAATGGCTGGTGTCAAAACGACGTACCCTCGTACCCCGAAGCAATTAGACCAAGACAGTACAGGGATGCGGCAATTTCCTCGTGCTTTTATATTATCACGGAGTGAGATATTAAAGGTGGTGGAATTTCAAGACGTGGAGTAGTAATGACTGTTCTTTGTACTGTAGGTAGGAGAGTAAGGGAAATATTGATTTTTTTGGTAAGAAGTATTCGTCGCTGTAATCTGTGATGAAAAATAATTTTTTTACCCTTAAGATATTTTCTGCAATTATTAATGACTTGGATAACATAATCGATATTTCAGACGAATCTGTCCGAACATTCTCGTCGTAAAGTCGTTTGATGAAATTACAGTTTAATAGCGAATTGTGCTTGACGCAACATTATTTACTATAGCAGTTATAACGTATTGTACCTTTACGCCATAAAATTAAATATAAAAAACCCTATAATATGAAATTCTTATTTACGAATATAACGATAACAAGCATTGGGATATATAAGCAATATATATGATAAATTCGATAAAAAACGATAAGTTTACGTGCATTTGATAAACAGTCAATTTGGTTTTGTACCATACAACACTTTACATAATACATAATATCGATTCTATAATATTCATATTTCTAGTTTATCTCGTATTTGCTCGTTCAATTGCAAAATAACTCATCCTGAATCATCGAACGATCCTGAAATACGGGATAACAATCTGTCAATGGGCCTCTTGAAGGTAACAGATTTAAACTACATGACGGACACGCTTATTATGTCGTGCGATCAAGAAAAGTAGGGGAGAGAAAAACAAGAGAAGAAAATATAAGATATAAAAATTCAAGATTGAAAAAAAAAGATCAAGATCAGTCGACAACACGTGGTCGCGAACAAAGAACTTCGACTATACCATTTTCCCTCGATTTTTCCATCTTGAGTTCCTGACTCCCCCTCCATTTGCTAGAATATTCAAAACGGCAAAACCGCAAATCAAATCATTCGGGTTCCGTAAAGAATTCATAAAACCAATACGAGCGCCTCGCATCCTATTTGCCATTATGCACAGAGAAAGAAAACATTCGAGTATAAAAAACTTTACGTTCAAACAAGGTGATTTTCCTTTAGACACAATTTGCTTCACTCCCATGACTCCTCGTTTTTCACATATCCATAAAAGGTATCTCGCAATGAACGTGTTTCATCCTAAATCTGATTTGCCAACTAAAAAACTATAAAAACTGTTCAATTATTTGACATCGACGGACGATACACTGTGCACTCGTAGTTCGTTTCTGCATGATCCAATGTATCTTCGATTAATCGACTATTTTATTAGGAGTGCGTAACCACGGGACATCCAGAGCTTGAAGGAGATCGAGCGCGTGTAATGGAAATGAAAATAGAAACGGTTCACCACGATCGTTACCGGCAACACCCCCAGTCCTGATCCCATCGGGATCGTTCAGAGCACCCGGTATATGTGAAAGTGGACGAAACGTCAATGTGCCGTGCGGTCGATAACAGGTGGGAACCGCAATAAAGAAAAAAAAGAAAAGAAAAGTAAGTTAAGGGTAAGATAAAGAAAGGGAAAGAAAGACATGAAAAAAAAAGAAAAAAGAAAGGAAAAAGTATAAACGTCACGGTATAGTTGCACCTGAATTACCCGAGTCATATAAAAGCACATTTCGCCTCTTCCTCATTTCCCCATTGTGCTGCTTCTCCAGCGCTTATCAAGATCGAGGTGAAAAGTCCTGATAATATATAAGACAGCGAGGTCGACACTATACAGTTGTAAGATGCACTGTCGTTGTTCAGCAGTTGCGCAAGAACCACGCCGCTTAGTATTATGCCACCCGGATGTCTCGTATTTTCCAATAAATTGCTGGTTCAAGTCCTACGGAACTTGTGTAGCAAATACTCGAGTACGGGATATCGTTAAAGGACACTGGGAGGAACGCTACTGAGAAAGTCCAGCAGTCCGGAATGACCTTAGAAGTGGTTGGCCCATTCTTAGAGTAATGGTATTTCGAATAAACAAAATCGAATGGTGATACAGAAACTAATGCCTTTGAGAACAACTTGCGCAAGCTGCTACAAACTAAATTCTATTCTAGCGTAGAACTATGAAGAAGGCAAACTTATAGCCCGGGTAAAAACTTTAGATACGGGATGGATCACTTGATCGATCATTTTACATCGGCCGTATAAGATCCCACACAGGTACGTCTAATGAGACTGAGCCGTACATCAGTTTATTTATGTTACATAGCAGATCACACTTAGATCTTTCTTGGATCCATTTCGCAGTCTGAAGTTATCCTTCGTATTAAAAATGAAGTACGGGATAGTCTCATTAGACGTACCTGTGCGGAATCTTATATGGATCATGTGAAATGATCGATCAGTGATCCGTCCAGTACCCACAATATGTACCCAGGAAACGTTTCATAAGAAATATGAAAAATATGAGTAAAGTGGCAGATATCCTTCCTATAAGATTCATAGGGTTTCTTTTTATTTTGAAAAGTCACAGAATGCGAGTATATGCCTATAGCATTAGGTTTCTATACATACTATATAATATATAAGGTATTACGGAATACCTTGAAATTGTATACTATACCATAACCTATAGCTATATCTAGAAACGTTCTTGACTCACAGTATAGTATCTGATATTGTTTGCTTAGACAACATACTCCAGATATTGTTTGTTAGTCATATATGTACAATGTATAGTATCGATATAAACCTACCCTACCATATACCTAGAAAGGAAACGATAAGGACGGATAAGCCTGCAGGATTTTATTGGAGAAGGTTCGCAGCTTCAATGTAAAATCTTTCTATTTACGTAGTGCAGATAAACGATAAAGCAAACAAACAAATCTCAAGTATATTCGCTTATATATGATATCCTATGGCAAGAGCGTAGTGGTATATCGATCTAGGAAGAAAATCAGCCTTCGGATATTTTTAGATGCTGACAATAAACATAATCTGTTGAATAAGAATTTTCTATAAATTTTCTATTCCTTTGGAGAAAGTTCATCTTCACATTTAAGAAATCCGACGGTAATAATACAATGAAATTTGTAGTAGGTGTCTACAAAAATATTATAGTCAGTTATACATTAGAAAATTACGATAAGGTTACGAATTTCTATGCGAACATTGAAAACTAGGTGATAAGAAAAAAATATTAAAGAGATATCAACGCACTCGGAAGTATCAAAAAGAATTGAGAATTTCGAGATTCCATAACTAATAGATATTACGATAAGATATACATTGGTATATAATTATGGTATGATGCAATTTTTAAAATCGGTAATCAGTGTTTATATGTGAAGGTGAATTTCCTGAAATTAATGAGTACATGAAAAGTCCTTATTTGGGGGAAATTATATTTTTACAGTGATTATAAGTAACTCTTGTGCAATTCTATTTAAAATGCATCCGTATTTGCCTTTCGAGTAAAATCTGCATCTGGCTGCAATACCTACTGGCTCAAATTATCCTTAACAAGACAATATGACAATGCATTAATAGCCATTGTATACGTATTGTATGCATCCATTTCTCTCCCGTATAACACTCTACTGTTGATACACATAATTACTTATGAAATATTAAATGCTCGTCAAACACTTTAATTATTCGTAGTGGACTTCAGCAGTGTCTTATAATCAATAAATCTACATACAATTTCACTAGACTGCATGTAAATGCATAAAGCAGCTATTCAGGTTGAGAATTTATATTTTTATAACATAAACATGTCAGCATATGGTAAATTATTATGTAAACCGTATTAACGAATTTACGAGAACAAGAAAGAAAAAAAAGAATACGTGAAACTGATGCATTGAAATTATGAGAAATAATCAAAATAATTTATAAGCAGCTTCCGTGGAGATGCATACAGGCTATTCTTAACCACAGCTATACGGCTTGAGTGCTTTGATGCATCCCATTAGCATAGATTCATACATATTTAGGTATACTCGGTAAAGCCCATAATGCTTACCCTTAATCCATAAGCTGGAAAGCTGTGCTGTATTATTAATTTTGCGCATCCAGTGTAGAAGTGACATTTGTGCACTATACATAATTAAAGGTCTCCCATTTATTGTCTGTGGCAGGAAAATTTTATCTTCGAAATCCATTTAGTCGTTTTCCAGTCGTTATTCAGCGAATGTATTTGCTGATCATCATCCTTAGATAGAGACATATGACTAAGATTTTACAGAAGATTTGTTGAGCTTGCATGGTCGTTTGTTTATGACTGCAGTATTATTATTTCTTTTGATCTGGCTATGCCAAGTTAATACTGAACCGTCTCTATCGTGTTTTTTGCAAAAATGGTAGAAGCAACTAAATTATTTTTGGTGCAATTAAATAGCATTTAATAAGCGGAAAATTATTATATATTTAATAATTAATACATTAAATAACGGGAAGGGTGTTTTTACCGATTTTTCAGTCTGGTGGTTTTTTTGCAGGTAAGGTACTATTATTACTCACTGTGTTTAAGTAAATGATTGTTATATCTATGGCATTAATACTTTAATACATATATCTGCAGTATTAATACTTTTTCAATCTGGCAAGTCCAACTTACTGGTCAGCTGATTATCCCATGTTTTTTTAAAGAAATGGCTAAAGCGACAATTTCTTTTTTTGTACCTAAATATCATTTAATAAGCGAATATTGTTATATTTATTTCAAGCTGTTCTGCTAACTTGACCATGCCAGGTTAACAAACCTACCTACTGCGATAATTTGTAGAACTCTCATAATTGATAGTTACTTTCGTTTCTATGTTGTTTTTTGACCAAGAGAAATAGTTCTTCATTTATGTGGAATACAACAGTACTTTACAAACTAAGCGACGGACTTATCTTGGAAACATGTGGAAAATTTCACAATGTAGGATTGGAATGTTTGTTGCCCAAAACAATAGCTTTGACTGGGCCATTGTTAGAAAATGAGAGCCCATATTTCTAGTGACGTATGTGTATTTGGTAGAAATCAAATATGTATGACTAGTAGAGTATGAAGTTTTATGCAGAAGCATTAGAGGGATTATTTTTAACTGTGAAAACGATTAATTTTAAAATAAACATTTTATATCTTATTTATCTTTCATACTCCATTGTTATAAAAAAATGTATATGGACACAACGACTTTGTCAGGAAACATGTTAACTTTAAAGCACTCATATTTTTCTAAATAACACATCCCATTAAAAAAATCTTCATAATTTTCTGACATTTGCATTAGCCGGCTCGTTTCATATTTTTTTAGGAGTATGCTTAAGTTAAATCCTTAAAAGAAGGTACTATTATCATCGCAGTTATTAGTATGTCGTTATATAATCGGTATCTGCCTCTGCGTGTATCTGAACTTTCGAAATCCGTTAAGCCAAAAATTCATTATCCTAATCACTTTTCAACGAGCTATCAAATGGCCATATAACGATCCTCATAAATATTTCTATGGAAACCGAGTCAGTCTCTTACACGCTAGTGAATCCTGGCTCATAAAATCTTGAAGTCTTCTCACGCGCACGGTCGAATATCGACGAACAAACGAATGAACCTCTTTTTTTTTCTTCCACCTTGCAAACTTCAATCGAGGCTCATCCCATCAAAGTTAACTATTTCACTATACTCAATCAACTTGAGACAATGAGTAAAGACAGAAAATAGTTTTACCTAAAAGTTATTCCAACTAAGAGAGTCTGAATGCAAGTTTTCAATTACGAATGTGCCTGGTAATAATGTCTAACGATAATTATATTACAAGTAATTTAAACACAAAATTCACACTTGATATGAATCTATCGAAACCACGATTTACACTCTGTATTAACCTCCTTGCGGTTTTATTTTATAGTATAGTATATACTTCAATAGTAGTATGCATTTACACTGAGTATACTCGGGATAACGCTCAAGGGGGTTAAATTCGAAAGGTCATTTTCAATAACAGTTAAATGGACACATAATCGTAATCGTGACTCCGTAAATTCCAGTAGAAATTCCTACGACTTTCCCACCAGTCTGTAGGTAAGATTGGTATGTATCTAATATCACGTAAGTGATGGTCATTCCAAGAGTGAAATCGACTGGGACTCGTAAATTTTTAAGGATTGTAAACTTCACATGGCGAGCGGGTCAAACGCTTGGAGCAGTAAGATATTTTTATTTGCAAAGGAAACCAAGTAATCTTTCGTTCAATAGTAACGGCCCCTTTTTTCCAGTATTCTCACCGTCTCACCGGGTTCCTGCACGTTGCGTAACGACGACAGTTCGACCGATTGAAATTTATTGCACGAATCAGGATCGCGGATGGGGATCGAAACTGATTGAAATATAGGAACGAAGGCGTGAAGGAATTGAAGCCAATATATTGACTTTAAATGTAGCTATGGGTGGGAAACGTTCCTAACGACAGTGTGGAAATAGGATATTCACAGTATTTGTTAGGTGCGTTGCACGTTCACGAGGTAATATCCATCAGAGTTATCAGTCAATTTCTGTATAAAACTGTCCACGTAGGTCTTTAATCTGCAACTGAAATGCAATTGAAGTAAAATATTAATGCGATCGCATGATGGGAACATGAAAGATGACGACATGGGTTGTAAAATTTAGAATATATTGATTTAACGATTTCCATGATCCTGCGCTTATTGTCAGACGCACAATGCACTAAGTACAGCTAGATCGAGTGCATCCAATATGCGTGGATATTGGCCTCAACTGTTATTACTTGGTGATATAGCTACAGTCATCGAGAGAGAATAGGAAATGGGACAGTGGCAATTTCCAGGCGATTTTCCCGGCAGCCGATGGATTAATATCCGCGGGCACGTTTGGAATTTTCGAGAAGTTCCTTACTAACCTCGAGAATGCCGGTAATGAAGCGATAATGGTTGCTGCTCGGTATGAATGTTCACACGCGAAACACACCACACACTTCATGCTCCCGGCAATGCAAAAGGATGAGCTTACGAATCCGTAAGGAAATCTTATTCCCACATAACCCCAAAAGGTAAAAGTTTGAATGGAAAACACTCCGGAAACTGCCTTAAGTGGGAAATTTCTTTTACTCGTGTTATCCGTCCAGACACTGTATTTTTCGTATTTCTCGTAGTCTTGCTATCCATATTCTGCATTTTGTCTAAAGGGAAGCGAACGTCACACGTGAAGGAAGAAACTTTTTTCCTGCTGGCAAAATATAGTATACATATACTGCACACTCTACTCATAAGAGAAGCTTATTTCAGACTAATAGCGCTAATGGTAGTATCAGTGAGTTCGATTGACTGACGCTGGAGCGCTTGCGGCGCTAACCGTTTATCCTTCAAAGCTTGTATCTATAAATTATATATACTTGCGAAGCATTGGTGGTGTTAAATGATAAATTGCAGTTTATTATACGATACGTATTGACTCCTCGTTTTGGCATAAATTATTGTATGTATATCGATTGGATGATTATCAATAACCCGATTGATGAGGAAATGCGACGCGGGATAGGCTTTTGGGAAGGTATGTACTTGGCTAACTTCTTTGACAGAGAAAAACGAAGATGCGACGGTTTGGAAATGATGAAACGCTTTGTAGCTAGCTAGACAGCGATGAGTAAAATATCTAGAATAATTTAGAATTACATTTTTAGTAAAACGAGTAATGATAATATTGAACGAACGCAGTACGTTGTATAACATATCTCATAGAAAGATACTATTACTATTTGAAAACACCCGAAAAACCATATTTCGAGCTTTTAATAGTTTTACACGGCAAACTATTTCCGTAACAAGATGTCAAAACTGGGTAGAGTATTTTTAATGTTAAAAAGAGTATATTAGGTATTTGTATTACACCTGCTTAACTATACACATAAGGAAGTTTTAAAACTTTTATAAACTACTACAGTACAAAACTAGTATATCGTTTGATGAGAAGGTGGTTGCTATACTCGTTAGAGTTGTAGCACTCTCGTAGATTAAACTCACTGTATAAGGATCATAAAATTACGAAAACAATTTTCAAAATTGTTTAAAAATACTTATTTTCTGTGGGCCATATTGGTGAACGTTGTAGTTAGCATATCTATCCATTATGCGTATAATGAAATAGCACTAGATAATAGAAAACTAGAATTTAATATATTTATTGTCACTATTGCATTAACGCTCTCGCCTGATATCACGTAACGTATTTCGCAGACGATCTTATATCTATCTAATTATACTTATTGTTAGCTACAATTATGGCTTCCACATTGCAATCGATCTACACGTAATAATAGCATTGTCATGCTTTATAATTGATCTAAAATTTACACGAACCCTAACAAGTGAATATTAATTACTCGCAATACATGATGCAGTTTACAGAAGCCGAATGTGGTACGCTTACTTATAACTTATTATGACGAAAATTCGTCATATTTATATTAATCATTCGAGAATGATTAGATCAGCAGAAAATAGCAAATGGTGTGATACCTGATACAGTTCACGTACTAAGTTAATCGGACCCCTTTGGTGTCCATCCCTTCAGTGAGGTCATCTGGGAATTACTTGCCCAAAGATTATTATCCCCTCTAGATGGGAATTCAATTTCATTTCTTTCGCTGAAACTGTTTTGCCCCAATCCTAAAAGCTTGTCAATCATATTTTCAATTTCCCAACGTGGCAATATTCCAGTCCAGCATTCATTCGGTTCTCTTATCGTTCCACTGCATTGCCCTTCCGTCTCTCATGACATTCAACACAAACTGTCCCCATGGATTCATAAAAATTGATTTAATAATTTGGTAGCTGCGTTTAAATTTTCTAAGTATCCCGATAGAAGGCTCTGGTGGATATCCCATTCTGAGAACTCGAAGTAATCTTCAGTCATTATTACAATCCAGGTCAAGTCGGACAGATACATATATGTATTACACATGGAGTATAGTCGCAAAAACCACCCTCCTAGCATATCAAAATTTTCATTAATCTAAAGACTGTGCAATTGACAGTCCATTGATATACATATTTATTTTATTAAAATACGTTGAGGTCAAATTGGATATGTCACTTGGAATCTGGATACCTATTGCAATCGAATATAGTAATGAATTAAAATGTTGCACGACTATTCGTAGTGAAATAAGATAAAATTATATTTGATTACGATGATATAATGGCATATATCCTATGGCTGTAATTATTATCATATACTGTATTTTATGGTTCAAATAATTTAAAGGACTATGGACGAATTAGTCAATGATTCAATCATTCTAATTTCGTATAATAATCGATAAAATAATACTTCGGATAGACTTACTGTAATAGCAGTGCGGGTCAATGAAAGGTCAGGAGGACAGAACCAATTCCGTTGCAGGTATCCAAGAAGCTATGTATAAACTGCATTCATAATCTTTTTACAAGGAAACTGAAAATATTGCCGAAAAATTCAATTCAATTTCAGCAATGTCATTGGATGCATTCCGACAGCGTCCATGGAAATATTAAAGCGTCCAAGGTCCTATAATAATTCATAAGACAATATCTATTTGCCTATATATCAGCAACCGTACGTCTAATTCACAAGTAACGTAAATCAATCAGCTATTACTTAGTACAAATAATTTAGGTAACCCTGAAACTTTTGGAACATTCGAAACCGGCTTATATGTTAGATAGATACTGAAATGTTTGGGTTACCCCCAGACACCTGATGCATAACTATGTACATACCATCGAAGACCCCCTGCGTACCCATCTCAACTCTGAGCACTAAAGGTTGTCAAACGAATGAAATCCCAAGTCTCAATTCACGTTCAATTTTTACACATTCACCGTAACATACCATAAGAGCCAACTCTCTTTATTTTAAGTAATCACAAAAGCATTCCATCTGAACATCAAGTAAAATGGATTTACTTATATCATTGTATCACGACACGCATAACCTAATACATAGTCCAGGCTAAATTTGGGACAATCTAACACTGCCCCATATTCTTTCTAACCTAATCTCCAGAGGAGAGCCCTCGAAGACGCACAATAACCTTTACCATTTGTCTTCAAGTTTCTCGGACCACTTATACGCTATGAACTACATGAGCAAGTAAGATATCAAAACAAATGTCTTCACATTGCGCAGCACAAGCTCTATAATATTTTCCATTTGACTTTAGTATTATTATAGGTGCTGGGTAATACTTGATCTTGACACTGGTAATAGGCAATTGGCAAGATCGATACGACGCAAACAATGCGAAGGACTCACCGTGACTGAACTGGTTATTGTTGGCTATGACTCTTTCTGCATTCTTCCTGGCGATGTAAAACCACTCACTACTGTTGCTCAGGTACTTGTACTCGATGGCAAGGTCCTTGACAAGGACACCATCCTGGCCCTGAAGTCGATGGGCGAACGGACAATACAGCCATCTGTCACGATATTGCAGCTTGTCGTAACAATTTCCAGCTGCGAATATATCCTCGTCGAATTCGACCATAGAGAGGATACTAGCGTGAAGTAGATACTCCGAGGATAGCATCACTTCCGGTGCGTATTTCCACAATCTCGTTAACATATTGGCGCGATTCACAGCCAGATTTGCTTCCAGTCGAAATTTCTCTTGGGCATAACGATCCACGACGCCTTCGCCGAGATTGAGATCCGTACCGGCTGTACAATTTTCGCCTAGAAGATGTTGATTCTCTATTATTCTCAAGAATCTTGTAACAATGTCTACTTGAACGCTTTGTCTGTCGGGACGTTTCGTTACGTAATTTATAGCCTCGTCGTAATCGCCATGCTCTATCGATGTGTTCCGGAAGTCATTATCGTCGTAAATCATGTAATCTTCTGTGGCTGTTTTTCCAAATAGCTCGTCACTGCTACGATCGTTGTGCGAGGTGTGAATTATCGTTCCGTATTCGTAGCTCGAATTTTCATTATCTTTTAGTCGCAGCTGCACTCTGTCCTGTGTTATAAATTTACGAAGCTTATTCATCGAGTCGCTCCTTTTCTTTGTGTTTGCAAGCTTACGGATCATCGCCTCTTTACTCGATGATCCTCCGTCGACTTCGGGATGTATATCTTTTAAAAGTTTGTTCAACTTCTTTACCGCTTCTTCCTGCACCAAAGTTCTGTTTAAACCGGAAGCCAACTCTTCCTCCGTATTATTTGTGACCTCCAGTTCAAGTTGTACCGTATCGTTTCCTTCGAAAGTTTCTTCCGGCTGGTCGGATATGTTCTTGAATTGCTGCTCTCTCTTGACCTCTGGATCCTGTAGAATCATCTTACTTACTTCGCCATCGTCTAGCTTGATCTGCCTCGAAAAATGAATTCGGGATCGACCGTGTCTTATCTGAGTGGTTGGCTTCTCAATACTCGCTTCCGATTCGCCGTTATCAAACTTTTCGTTAGATAGTATCCTTGCTCTCTCTTGTTGTCCGTAAGAATCGGATTCATCGTCTTCGGCAACGAGTGATCCTGCACCCAGTGGATCGGTTATTTCACTTTCAAGTTTCAATATCTTCGAGTCGATCAATTTACGCTCTATGAATGGCGGTCGGTGCTTCTGCTGATGGCGCAGCAGCTCCTTCGGTTTTTCAATCTGCAACTCGGTGCAGGTGCATGCAAGGAATTCTTGCAATAGTAAAAATAAAATAACGGCGTATCGGTAAATCTTGACACACATCTTATGGAATCTTCACGATAAGACAAAACTAATCTACCATTTTTAACGGACTAGGAATTCGCGCACGATCACGACATCCTCGATAAATCTTCGCTGTATCATTGAATATTTAACAACTTTTTAATTAATATTTTTTGTATGTATATGTAATAGTATTTTACGTCACTTTTTTTTTATTGTTGTCTCAGTATGAACTTCGGGATTTTTAAAAAGATTCCCTGCGTGAGTAAGCCATTACGCGATATATCAATTCTATACGTGAAATAATTATTATCGTTAAATTGGTGTTAATATTTTTAGCGACATTTATTATTAAAACTTTTTATTTCTACGGATTATTTATTCATTTATACACTATAAATTTTACAGTAGTGGATTTTACTGTATCACAGGCTCGGGCTATATCTAGTTGACAGTAAAGTTTTAAAATAAGCTTCACTGCTGGTAACTGATGATCACTATCAGTTGATAAGTATCACATTTACTTCATTATGACATTAATACATATAGAATATACAACATCGAACTTGTAAGTGACACGACTCTCAATACTTAATCACATTGAATTAATGTGAGCCTAAACACTGCGCTTGCAGAATTTATTTGCTAACCTAAAACTGGTTTAATCACCCCCTGTCATCCCTCATATATTTCACATTCCGAGCCGACGCGAAACATTTTCGTACTATAAGATATCGTGTTTTGCAAATTTCAAAAATTTGGACCCGCTTATGATAACGAGAATAATTCGTTAACGATAATTAAGGCGAACAAAATAAATGAATAGATTTAAAATTGACTGCCCAAGTTTTTCAAAGTGTCAAATAATTTTTTAATAAAATCGTCATTATTTTCGTTTTCGATTTCATTATTTTTTTCAATATTCTTAGAACGTCTCTTAGAATTACGCATATATGGCATCCCTCACGCGGACACTCATGGTACTGTTCATAAAAGACTTTTGAAAAATGCCGTCCACAAACTTCAGTTCGTGTTCAAGTTTGTAAGATTTCGCAGCAAATCGGTCTGAGGTGGTTCCGTTGTTGCACGCGGCGCCAGACTGGGGGATGAAACTCGTCGCCACCCTCTGAAATATTCTGCGCGCTTTGCTTTAAGGCGCATGTCTCACCCAGTACGTTTCATTCGGACAAAAGTTAAAAGATTTTGCGTCATGTATAAAACACGCATTTTCTTACATAGGTCAATGTTGCCTAATATATTTTTTATGACTACAAAATTTTTAGAGATCTATCTGAAGTAGAAAGAAATTAATATAACGTGTTAAAACACTGTGACCATTTTTAACATTAAGGAATATGTAATTAACTGTATAGTTCGGTATTGTACACAAATTTTCATTAGATATGGTATTGATAAGGTTTGCCTGACACTGGATATCGATTAAATTAGAAACGTGATACGATATTGGAAATTTATGTAATCACGATTCGGCCTAGCAGGATACATGTGTACTCGTATTTCCTTGCTATTAAGTTCACGTCCTTACCGGCTAAAAATCCTGGCATTTAATTACATTTTCAATTCGGAATACACTTATAGAAAGTTCATAGGAGATCGTGTTAGTCAATTCAGTTTACATTGATTAACAATTAGCGAATCTTAATTCAGAAAAGGTCATAAAGGGTTGTGAAATATCGTGCTTGAAAAATTAACATGTCAACCAGTCATGAAACCAGGTAAAAACTTTACCCATTTATAGTTAAAGAATTAACTCGCTTGATTTGACACTACTAAATACATACAGAGCCATTCAGCTCAAACATGCAAATCGCAACTGACAGCTGTCATGCGATTGCTTTGGCTAAGCGCCATTTTGAAATACAGCACGACCAAACGAGAGTGACATTTAGCGACGTTTGTTAAAAATTCGCACAAATGTGGAACAGCGTATTATTAGATTTTTCTCTAGTTTTGCATAAGTCAGACAAAGTCACATACTATTGATCCCGAATCACGAGTTTCAATAATTTATTGAATTGACTGTGATACAGTATATATAGTAATGGCTGGGATTCAGTAGTTATAGGTATGTATTGACGTGAATTTGAGACGTCAGATGCCAAAAGTGCAATTTTATGTAAATTTAAAAAATTTTTTTGTTATTTCGCTGTTTTTATATAATAAAATAACTGCGTAAGTTTATCAGATGTCAATTAGATGAACCACTTGATTTACTTGTTCAATCATTTCAAATAATCCTTAACAAAAGTCGTCGGATGACAGTTGTCAAATTTTAGACTGCATGGCACTGTACATCTGAAGATCGGATAGACATTCGTGTCTGACTCTAAATTGCAGTCAACTAGTTTTCACGAACTCATTGAGTACGAAATACAGGGTATGTTAGAAAATTTTTATTTTGTACTTTAGGGTATCGATCTGTCTCTGTCGCAAACAGGGACAGAACGTTTCTCCAGTAGACGAGGGTAGGTTTCGGTATACACCCGTCGACTACAAAATATGAGACCTAAGCTTATCAAGCATAGGAAATATTTGCAACAAAAGTAAAAAGTGTAGTGTAATGGTTCTCTGGGTAAAGAAAAGCGGATGGGATTTTCTGTGTCACTTCAGAAACATTATGGCGAATTTTATGTCGCAGAATGAGAAACATAGAGATTCGCCTTGAAATAATAAAACGGACGACAAATAGTGGATAATTGGATTGAAATATAGATTTTTTCATTCCATAGAAAAACGTGAAACAGTTATAATAATATTCGCTTGTTGAACTCTCGTAGCAAAGATGAAAAGAAAGTTCCTGGAATTCTATTCAGCCTTTTTGTGATCTGTACATCAATCAAGCCATGCCGTAAATTTGATATTGATCATTTTTCTTTATTTGTTTCAAAATATATCAATTCGATTTTTTATAATCAAACAAATTTTAACCGAGTGGAGAAAACTTTGAAAATTGAGAACCTCGAATTTATGATTCCATAGAGAGTTTTTTATTTATTTTTATTTCAATACTATCGTAACTCATGCAGATAACAAATATTTGATGTTCTTGCCTTATCTAGCTATTATACTTGTTTCGCACATTATTAGACATGGGTATTTAAAATGAAGGAACCTGATGTTTAATTTTTCCGAAAAGAAAATAAATAAGAAACGTTACACATGATACTGTCATATTATAGTATAGTTATAGTTGTACATACATAAATTATATGTAGACGTGGAATTTATAGTAAAAAGCATATTCTGAAACGACTAAGAAATAGACCATAGGACGGAAAAGTATACGTACATATGCTCGTCAAATAAGGGTTCAAGGAGAAAAACGTGTCTGATAAAACGTATAGGGATATAAAGTTCCGACTGGATGATATTAACTCATCTAGACCGACTCTAGCGTTTATTATTTCAGCGAGTAATTCGATAGAGAAGAAAAAGTACTTATTCAGAAAAAGGCAAAAACATATATGCAGAAGATTTACCTAGGGTCCTAGGCATTACTTAATTTTAACTTTGAATATTTGTCGAGTAAAAATATTATGCATTGTTTAAAACGAACCCAATTTCTTATAGCATAGGATATCTGATTTTAAAAACTGTATACCACCAAGGCATTAAAAAGAATGAGAAATTATAAAAATTCAAACGGTACATCGGAAAGTATTTTTATTAAGAAATGAGGATAGGAACTGAACAGGAAGTAAAGTTTCCTTAAAAAGAATCTTTTTTTTTATATCCAAGTTCTAAACCAGAAAAACTACGAAACTCGTTTTCTCAGGGGTCTACAAAATATTAAGTGTACCATGTTGTATAAAAACTTTTCTGATACTGCAATGTGCTCTTCGATCAAATTAATTCCATTGTCATCCCCAAAATTAGAAGAATATTGATTGATTATATCGAAACCTGAGTATTTCACACATACGTGTATGTATATACGTAGAAAATTTAACGTCCCTACTGGTAGTCTTAGCATTTCCATATGTCAATTACCAGTTTTAATAAAAATTAAGCACATGTTACATACACGTGTGTTATTTATAAACTTTACCTATTTTGTTTATACGTACGATAAACGGCCGACAGCATGCTTAATTATGGATTGATTCTAATTAATAATAATAATGTATTGTTTTTATTATTATTTAATTATTTCGCTAATATACATTGCAATAATATATACACAAAATATATGAATACCAAGCAATTTTTGATTTTGGGAACGAGCCCCGTATCAGATTCATCACATATACTATATGTCAGCAGCATATGGAGTTATTCAGTGCAAATGCACCAACTGTTGTTGATTCTGTCATAGAAATTAAATGGATAGACAAACTTTCACGTTGTGCCTTTGAGTTGAATAAACCCTCTATATTCCTTAGCGTACACAAAGATATCTATCAAGATACATAGAACCGAAAAGTTAACATACGCTAGGGATACATGGAATTGAACATGATGATTCCTCTAACGAGAACATCAATCTCATCCAACATATCTTCCTCTCAGGTCGGAAATCTGGCGTTCAAACTAATTTCAGAATGCAGGAGTTACGGCGTTACAGGTTCGCCATGGGAATAATGTAGATTTGAAATAAGTTAATTGGGAAAGGGATTGACAGTAGGTACAGTAAACAAATCAAATACTCGCATTGTCCCACGTTGACTTTTTATACAAATTTACTTACACACTTCGTTTATAAAGTGTGCAGATAAAATAAAAAAATATTTTCGGAATACATATGACGTTCGTATAGTTTTTATTCTACAAAATTCACCCAATCTTCACTTAAAGATCTTGCTATGGATTTATTCATCAGACGATCAAAAAATGGTAGTCATTGTTAATTTCGTAGTGTATACATTAATATTATATACAATTTTTATTCGTATTTTTTATTTCCTCGTATTTAATCAATCATCTCATACGTGCATTGCGAATTAACTAGAGTGTAATGCGTGGAATAAATATTCTACTAAAGTACACGTTCCTAATAGACGAAATGAGAAGAATATACTAAGACGAAATTCCAACAGTATTATATCACAATGAACGAGACAGGTCAATACTTCATACAGTATACTCAGTACGGTAGCAGTTTCATCCTCCATTTTTTTTTGTGACCATTGGTGAACGGACAAAAGTCACTATTGTACTATATATGTATACTGTATACTTTGCAGCTTCCAGCTCTATTGATACTATACATGGCACCATATCGCATAGCGAATCAAAACGATAAGTAAACACGATACAGATAGAGTCTATTATACAATAGAATTGTCAACATAAGAGATTGCAAATTGTTACAGTATTTGTCTTTTGACATATTGCAACAATATCCGAGCTGATAGATTTTCCTTAACATCTTAAATCTCGTGTTATCATCTTATGCGTTTGTTGCTATACAAAAATAATTAATTTAGCGGCCATGATATATTCTAACTGGAAGTGCTGGACGTTTTCAAAGATTACTGTTCTATTTATATCCGAAGCTTGATTCCTCGTATAAATTTCAATACCATTCGTTGAGTGGTTCACTTAAAATTGTAGGTATGGAAATTTTGGGTTAAAAGCAAACACATTCACGTACAAACATTCCTTTGCTATGCCAATTACATAGGACATTTCCATATGTTCCATATGGACGTAGGTAAATAGAGATATTAATTGTTTTTATTTTCTTTATTGTATTCAATAAATTTAATTGTTATACTTATTTCATTGTCATATTTTCATATTCTTCGAAAGTTCATTGTCAAATGAATATTAGTTGATAAAGAGATACCTTCTTTTATAATAAAATTTAAATTGAATGGTTATGATTTTTATGAAATTTAATATTGATTTTGTGTGTCATAGAATTTCACAAACTGCTGAGTACATTTCATCACGCTCGAAAACCAACTGAATACACTAAGATGAACTTCAAGTTGAAATTTAATTTGCGATCCGAGACCACTCTTATCCGTTCCACAACTCTATTTAACATTAGTCATTTTTTTCTTTTTCCTCCAATATTTTTCTAAAGAACTATATTGAATTTTTTAAAATAAATCTCTATATTGCTATATTATATACATCATAAAATATGTTTGCTACTAAAAAGAGGATTGGACATTGAACATTATAAGATGACGTTTTATTAATAATTTTTCGTATATTGTTATTCCCATACAACAAGCTTTATTTTGATCTCGCTTTATGTGTATTCTAAGGAGATTCGGTGAGTTTATTATAATCTTTTAAGACTTAAGGATAATCCAAAAAAATTTATTCATACATGAGCTTTCGCCTAATCTTATTTTAAATTCGCCCCTTTAAATACATGCGTTAAAGCACGCATATAATTTCAGCCACTTGAAAACACCCCAGAGTAGACTTCGTATTACAGAAAAACTTTGCAAAGGAAACTGTACCATGTACGTGTATAATTTCTCAGGCTAATATACACAGTGGTATATATTAAAACGACTCTCGTAGGCTTATTAGTTCGTTTAATTAGTTAGAGTAAAGAAACGGTGTTCGTGTCTTTTAAGGGTTTTAGTGTAATCATATTAGTCGAAGAAATATCGAGATTGCTTATTTTATGTCCGCTATCGTAAAGCAACCATGCTTTTGGGAGTCTCGTTCATTAATATTCTCCATTAGAGTAAATGATATCAATAGAATATCGCAATCACTCAGGCGGTCATTTCAACGAAATTGGGCATATGTGTAATGCATTTCCATTCAATTTATTATGCCTGTTTAGCTGGTCACTTTTATATTAATATATCAATATAGAGAATTATTTATAGTTTGGAATATTTTAACGATGTCAAAAATTTGTACTAATTAAATGAGAAATGTTTAATACTTTTTTATTAGTATTGAAATTCACTTAATCAAAAAGAGAGATCCAATATCGTGTACCCATATATCAGTAGAAATCGAATGAAGTTTATAAGTCCGACTGTAACGTTTCAATCTAAAGTTATAATCCCTTATTAGAAAATTAAGTTTTTACATATCCTTGCTTTGGCTTGTACTTAAGTATTCAACAATAATAGCTCTACGTTGTTTACTAATTATTATTTATTATACGCATATTATCATCTCACAGGGTAATAACGAAATTAGTTTCCCGAAATCTTATTATTTCACAAATAATCACCTCGCATTGATTGTTTCGAGCATTTTCTCTAGCATCATTACAATTTAATCTTCCTTCCATTTGCTATGGAACACAGTCCATTCTATCGCCGAGACGAGAACGAAGATGAGATTAAGTCCTGATGAAGGTCACAAATGTCCTATATTTTAGGGGACTTAAATGCCTAACACTGGTCAGACTTTCTATGGGAGTTTGCCAAACCAATTTCGATGGCATACTGTGTCCGTACTATTTATGAGATTAGAAGGTTACGAAAAAAGGATTACTAAACACTACTTTTATTAGAATAAGAATTGACATTATTCAGGAATTCATCAAATATTGTCATTAGCTTTTATTTTTATTTGATAAATGAAATATAATTGGTAAAGGTTTGCAAGTGGTATTTCCGATTTTGTTTAGAAAATTAATATTTATTTCAGACATATGAAATGTATAGTTTCTCATTAAAAAGAGTTATTTTCTTTAATTACGATTAGTTCTTTATGCCAGAACGTTTCAGTTTGAACTTGCTTACACGTCTAGGTTTGTCCGTAGGATAATCTAACTCCGTTTTTGGATCTTCAAGTTTTCTTTCCTGTATATCCTTGACGACCTGCATGATAATATGCTTATGAGAAATCATTCTATTGTTACATGAGTATTGACACAGTTTTCTAGATAGGAAACTTACTATTGAGTATGTGGAAGCACCTGGTAAAACATTATCTTCTTCAATTTCCTGGTCTGCGCTACATTCCAATAGTGACGACACATTATTGGTTGCGCACAAATCGTTTGGCGACCTTTTCAAAATTGATTTTGGTTTATCAAACAACCTATATACATCTCTTGGATTCTCTATAACGTTTCCTGCACTAATATCAATTTGTGGATCAATATCTGAATGTTTGAAATGAATTTGAATGATTTCATCATCTTCCTTCTCATTTTCTTCATTTATAAAATCTTCAGTAGAATCATCTTCTGAAGGTAATCTTTGTTCTATAAATGACACACGACGTTCCTTAGGTAATGGTGCCTCATCATCATCATTACTCTTTTCCTGCACGCATTGCTCAACAAAGGATACTTTTCGTTCTCGATTCCTTCGCTGTTCACGTATTTCGTTTGTTGGTTCTACTGACTCAGATTCTGCTTTGGAAACTACTGGTGGCTTCCCCAATATTTCATTGATTATGATTGATGGGGATTCATTAAGGAATGTGTCGTCTGTATTTTTTGCTTCTTTTTGTTTTTCTTTATCTGTTACATTTAATGAAGAATCAGGGGCTACTGCCAAATTTTTTTGTACTCTTATTTCCTGTAATTTTTCCAACTCCCGTTCTAACATTTCATTTGTTGCTTCGTCCGATGAGCTTTCTTCCTCTTCTTCAGATTCATCATAGACTTCACCCTCTTCAAGTTCCTCTCCATAAAAGTTAATATGCCCCTCCTGCAACCTATCAAATTGAATTGTATGTAAAATTATGAGTTTCAATGGTTTGAAAATGTTTATTAATTACATGTGACAAACCTATTAATTTCATCTTGCAATTCTTCTTCAAGTTCCAGTTCATCTAATCTGTGGAGAAGATCTTCCTCTGTCTTGATTTCTGTTTTCTCTTGCTTTTTCAATTCAGATAATTTTTTATGATACTCTTTTTCACGCTGCCTGTGTTTAACTGCAATAATAAGTTCCATTTGTAAAATACTTTCAAATAATGTAGATAACCATAGACATTTACCCCTCCAATCTTCCAATTTTTGTTCGTCCCAGTGTTCAATAAGATCTTTTCTATCGCCATCACCAAAAACATCTTGTTCTAATGGTAAAATCTGCCGCATCTCATACAGATTTCGTTCTTTTTCCAAATTTAACAACATATCATCAGATTCTATTGAAAGAATATAAAAATTACATGAACAATTATCCATAATAATACTGAACTAATATAAATAAATGATTTCATACTTTTTATTCTGCGATTGCATAATGCAATAGCTTGTGCAGCAGTGTATTTTGCAAAGTATCCTTCTCCCAAGCATACTAATATTTCATTTGTATGTACTAATTTTCCTTTCATCAAAGCCCTTTTACCAATAGGAACCATACAGTTTGTTGACAGTTCTAACGGTAGGATTTCTAAACCTGCTATAACTTTCTTATGTCGTTCTTTATATGCAGACCATACTTTAATCTGTTCCTCATTTTTTTTAATTCCCTGTAACAAAATAGAATTTTGTAGGTTCTTACAGCTGACACTGAATGATTCACACGTTATACAAGGATCAAAAAAGTTTTTCTTTAAATAAATACAATTTAATTTCACTTTATTATCAAATATTGACAATCACTTGTAGAAATATTTTAGATTTGCAAAATTAAAAATTTTGATTTATCATTCAATACTTTTTTGTTATGACAATAGTAACTACTTGCCAAAATGAATTATGTACCTCGGTAAGTGCTTGATTGAGTAAACTTTGTTGATATAAGCGCAGTTGTTGATAATCCATGCTTCTCAGTGTATACCAATCCCAATTTTTACTAGTAAAGAATAAATCTCCTAAAAATAAGAAAATAATTAGACATGAGCATATGTTTCATTGATATCTATGTACTCAAATACTTCAAAATAACAACACGGTTTAATATAAATAAAATTTTAACGACCATAAGCTTCATTTATTCTGTTAAATAGTTATGCATAATTATCACTTAACAAAGTACAATTGTTGTATGAATTGCAATAAGTACATGTGACAAGTAGCCACAGTCTTTTTGGAGCACATCCGAAGCAGAATTTCTCATGATTATTTATACCATTCAAATTTTTTACTTAAACGTTACATAACACTTAAAATAGTAGTATTCTATCAGATGTTTAATACGTTTTCCGGTACAAAAGAATTTTATTATAATTAATAATTCAATAAAAACCCTAAATTTATGAAACATTAGTTTTAGTACGTTGTGTCATCCATAGAGCGCGGTGCGGTGTACCAATTGTATTAGAGCATATTAGAGGCGCAGCAACATGGCCGGTGACAAGACAACTTCGAATTCACAAAACGTTGGAAACGGAGAAAAAGTTAATGATAATGGTGATTCAAATTTATACGTGGACCTGGAAGATGAGTTTTCTGATGTTACTGAGCATGTACCATGCCCAGAGTTCCAGTTTTTGGTTAGTCGATTTGCATAACACTCAATTTTATACTTGACAATTTGTCAGTGGCCATTGATTAATTATACTTTTTTCTATATTTTGTACACGCAACATGTAAACAGTTGTTTTCCGAAATGAATTTTCATCAATATTTTCTTTCAGACTATCTTTTCGTCTATCAGTTATAACTTGTTGTAGGTAGGGAAGTCTCTTTCCACTTTTAAAATTTTCCACAAACTCTATGTATTAGAAAAAGGATTCTATTAAAAACTGTGTGTTTAGATATGTTATTTTATGTGTTTATATTGTTACAGACAACAACTTGTTATATTTGCAATGGATATTATGGACCTTGTTTCGAAGAACCAGTTTGTGCCACATGCCATGCATTCTTATTTCCTGATGAAATAGGATTACTGCAAGTACCAATCTTTAGCGAGGTGTGTAAAATATACGCCTAAACAACAACCTCATAATTTAATGTATAAAAGGTTTTTATCTTATTCATAGTTTTATACCATTTGTTCCAATAAATACTTATATATATATATATATATATATATTGTCCTGTATAAAGCTATCAGGTTATACATATCAGTCTGGTTTTTATCTTATTCATAGTTTTATACCATTTGTTCCAATAAATACTTATATATATATATATATATATATTGTCCTGTATAAAGCTATCAGGTTATACATATCAGTCTGTCTATTTAATTACTATTGAAAAGTTAACTCCAATTTGTGTGATTCAGATCGTAGCCGCGTATACCGTTATACATATAGAAAAGAATAGTCGTTAAATCATTATTACATCACATACAAGATCTATAGTTTTATCGATTGATATATTCAGGTTTATCAAATGTGGTATTCTAATTATTATATGATTTATTACAGAAAACAGATGACGAAGATTCGGGGAATGATGAACCTACAGATTTATTTTATAATGCAGAACGACGGACCAGTCAACAGCAACAAAATTCTCCACAGAATCCAAACAACGTAGTTCCAAATTTACAAAATTATCCAAACCGAAATGGACATCCTTACGTACCAGTTCAAAATTCTTCTGCATTACGGAACTATCCAATACCCCAAGACAATGCAAATCTCAATTGCACAAGACAGGAACCCACTGGAATTCCACAAAATATTCGCAGTTCTAATGCTGCACATGCTGATCACGAAAATGCATCGAACAATTATATAAATGATCGTTCACGAAATCTAACTCAACATAATCCAAACCATCAACTCCACGACTCTGTAGAAGAAGATCTGCTCTCACCGGAAGATGCAGTACCACCAGGTGATGGAAATGATTTTGAAAACCCATATCAATATCATCGTTATCCTTTGAACTGTCGAGTATATAGAGATGTTGGTGAACCATCCAGGCCTCGAAGTTTATCAGAACGATTAGAAATCCTTACAAATCACAAACACATAGAACATGAGCCTGTGAATGAACCGGGTCTTGTAGAAACATTACCACCAGAAGTTCTTCTAGCCGTATTTTCACATCTAGATGACGTGAGTCTCTGGTCAGCAGCTAACGTGTGTCGAAGGTGGTGTGGATTATTGTCTACACACTTAACTCCTCACCAATGGGAACATCACGTAAAACTACGATGGCCTTTGTTCAGACATATTGGTCACGTGGGTGACTGGTATAAGGTATACGATTATCTGGCATCCTCAGCACCCTGCAGAACATGCTTAGCCCAAACTTCATTGCGTACACGGCGACCCAGAATAGAAGAAAATTCTTGGAGAAAGAATAGATTGCGTAATGAATTGAAGAGCTTAAGAATTGATCCTCCAGAGGGTATCGAAGCCACCCCCTTGGATAAGATGTGTTATCAATGGCAAGCTACAATTACAGGACCTGTAGGTAGTCCATACGAAGGTGGACTATTTTATCTATATCTCCAAGTACCCTACAGGTATTTATTAATTAATGTCGTTACAATTTTTTATGTATTTCAATTATTTTAGTTATATTCAATTGTTGGGTATATCTTTTGTTTCAGTTATCCTATGAGCCCACCAGTTGTACGATTTCTCACAAAAATATTGCATCCAAATGTCTCGAGACACGGCGATGTTGGTATTGATTCTATTCATCATAACTGGTCTCTGGCACTCACAATATCGAAGGTCCTTATTAGTGTACAGAGTCTACTTACGGATCCTTATTGCCAAGTAAGTAGCTTTTTATATCCTTGCTATAACGCATGTCATGAAGAATGTTCCACCATATTTTTCTAAAAGAGCATAATTACTTTATTTTTGTAACGTTGACATTAATGCGTTATCAAAAGTGCCAAAATAATTATTTAGCTTGCATGACGAGAGCAGTATATTGAATATGGCGTTGATGGATTACATATATTTTTGTCCATAATACGCTGCTTGTGTGTTATAAGTTCTATCTATAGCTGTTAAATATTAATTCAAATTTACGTCAATTCTCTAATTGTCAATTCCTCAGGTATGTATGGAACCAGAATTGGGGGAAATGTATTTAAACGACCGTGAAAGATTCGAGGAGGTGGCAAGAGCGTGGACTTGGAGATACGCAATGCACGATATTATGTCACCTTCCTTGTTTTAAAGTGATCAAGTGAACTATGAATTGAAATTTGCATCATCAGTGTCAGTCGATTTGCTAATAAGTTCATCCACAAAACAGCTTGGTAAATAATCATGCGTACTAGTGACTTCTTGGTACACGCATGATTTCCGTAACCTTCGTAAAGAAGCAATTACTTTAATCCAATAGTATTTTATGGTAGAAAAAGTTTGATATGATTATCAACGAAATATTTTCTTTTTCGCGAGAAAATCATTGATCACGTGAAATCATAGATTTTATGAAGAAAATATACTTACGACACAACTGTCGAAAGTGCACGCTATAAACAAAGTTCATAAAATTGCTCATATAAATTTCATTGAAGAAACTCTACTGTGTTTATAAGTAGTCAGTATAGCCATTTAACAACAATTTGTTGATTAGTTAGTAGACCTTAATTGAATGGTCTTTAAAAATAAAAACAATGTGATTCCTAATTGCCGAAATATAAGTGACAATTCTTATCATTTTCTCTGATATCTTAGTTATTGCGAAAATAGAATTTTTTATAAAATTGTATCGTTCCGTTTTGGTTCCGGAAGAGCTGATTGATAGTTAGTTGAAGTACGAGGGATCTTCAAAGAGTTTTCAGAAAGGGTTCAAAGCTGCGATATACTTTCCCTTTATTGAACTTCCCAAAACATTCTGCGGATTTCTTGTATATAAAAAGATCGGGTAGACAATTACAGAAAATAAATTTGTGTGGAAGATCCGTCATTCTCATTTTCCACAAATTAATTAGAGTCGTGTAGATCCTTACACTTCTTCAACTCGATGATTTTCGTATGTGAAAATAAATTTGTAATGGATTTTTATAGCCACTGATTTCTCTTAATTTCTTCTTCTAAGAGCTTCCTTAGGAATTGCGATTCCTTCTTTATTCGAATTAAAATCCTTAAACATGATTAGAATTACATTGTGATAATCGTGCGTGAACAATGTGAGGTTACGTGTCGAAGATCAAAGCAATGATTATTATCAGGTTAATAAGTCTCATTTTAATAAGCAGTAGTCCAACTGAAGTAAATTTTATTAAAAACAAGTAATTACAAGATAATGACGGCAAAATAAAGTTTAAGCTTATCGTCGACTCGGAATTACTCACATCATCGCAGCTATGCAATCATGCATAAGAGAGACATGTATCAATAAAAGTTAAGAGACCAGAAATCATAGAAGTTCACGCACTTGTGCATATACATTCAGTCAATATATATGTTTACGTTATTTCAAGAATTCTGATTCATTACAATAATGCATCAGTCATTACATTTCAGAATAACTTAATTCCTTTATACTCAAACTTCTTGAATTTCACATTCAGTCTTTATACGTCCTCTTAATATCGCTAAAAAAAACTATTCCCACCAATTCAATCAATTCCATCACTCACATAAATTATTATAGAAAACGTACTCGTATACACATGTATATCCGAATTGAATTTAGTTGATTATAAGACACATTAAGTCATGAAGTTTCTAGCTGTTAAGAAATAATGTGACGTTGTCGCAATCATCACCATGAATTATAGGATTGAAGTAAAAAGAAAAAGGTACTAATAAACAGACCCGTGTATTCATCTGCAAAGGGTATAAAGTACGTATGGTGACCGATCAGGAAAAAAAAACAATCGTTACTTGAGTCGTAAGTTCGTAAGCCATTATCGTAACTAACAACGCAAAACGCATTGTCGTTTCGCATATAGCTTGCGAAACCTTAATCTCACGCACCTTCGCACTTGAAGGAATTGGTACGTGTTCGCGAGTACGGTTCACCGAACCGTCCGGTCATTGCCATTAGAATGGATAAGAATCCAGCATGGTAATATCATTCTCGACAACACCGTATTACGATACCATTGTTAATAAATACCTACTATCAAAAATGTGTAGATAGTACATTCAGGTATTCAAGACCGCAATAACACACGTCGTACGCAAGCGTACTCGTCAGATAGATTTTTATATAGTCGATCGTGTTAGTTGAGTTTTAGTGTACAATTAATATTGATTATATCACCTGTTCTAAGGAACCCGCATCCAGCTCCACTTACGAGAGAATTGTTATTTGAAACCGTGCAACACTTCACAAAAGCTCATGAGGTCATTATTATCATACGCAAAGCCAAGATGGAGGATGGCCCTGTTGCTGTAATCGGAGAGTGCGGAATACGAAATGCAAAACACTTGAAGATCTTACAACGGGGTGCACGGTTACCATTGAGTTTATCCATCGACCATGGGAGAGTGCTTTAAACTGTCACTTTTCTCGATGGATGGAGGACCTACCGCGACCTCAAGTGAGCAGCACCCTCATCGTTATCATCGAGGAGGACGTTATTAACGTGGGAAATGACATCCAATCGGGATATCGACGCGTTGATAATTTATTCCGATAAATATTTAATATTTTTACTTGGCGCGAGACTCTGCTCAGTCTCTTTATATTGAAATTCGACGTTGGTATTATCAGTTATAAGAATTCAGATCCATTACTTAATCATTATGAAGTAATTTCTTGGAATACCATTATCCACGATATGTAATTTTGACACGTTTGCTAAGTCTCATGGTGTAATAGTAATGGCCGTGCTTCTTCTAAGGAACGTGCTATCGTAATAGAAACGTCTTTATAATCATCTTGACACGCGAGAAAGTTTTACGAAGAATTTTCATTATTGTAATCCTTTAGTCTTGTTTATCTTGTTTGCTTGCTTCTTCTTCCTGATGCGAATCGAAAGCAGCATGGCTGCCCTACTGGTTCTGGGATGACGTTATTTGTCTCGGGTAGAGTGACTATGCTCTTTCTAGGATCAAATGACTTCTTAAGAGTTTCTAAAGTCGTTTCCGCGCTACTTGGTCCTACGGAATATCTTCTGGGAATTGTGTTTAACTTATAATGGAGGCCAACGTCGTATAGTGGATATTGTGTACGCTCAATCTATATTTATTTTCTTCACTATGATTAATGTGAAGTAATGCCGAGATAGCTCGATCTGGATTATCACGAGTAAATTGATAAATCCTGTCAGAGGACGATGATTGAAAGCGCCGTATTTAGTAGAGTGCATCGTACATAGCTAGATAAAGGGTAATGCACTTTCACGTGTTCCGATTAGATTAGCTAATCACCGTAGTGATTCTCTGTAAATAAACTAGATTTATATTGTAATTAGGTATCGATTATGTGAAAGCGATTAGATCAATTAGGACTTTTAAGTGAATAAAATTTAAATAACACGCAAACTATACTCGTAATCTCTATGGAAATTAATTTAAAAAATTTTAATTAGACTCCATCCTTGTTACCTGGTGTAATTTCACTTGGTATTTTCCTATTCATACTATCGTTAATCATTTGTATTCTGTTTATCAGCGTCCATTGGGAATCGTATTGGGTTCGCGCTATGCTTGAGAAGATCGAAGAAACATGGTAGATAATAAGAAGGATTCGCAGGGGCGAGCAAATCGTAGGCGTTGAGATGAAGCGGGACGAGGTGATATTCACTACTCTTCTGTTAGTCGAGCGTGATCGGCATGGGGGGTCCATAACGTCGTTTTGCTGTAATCTTCCGCTTTCTTGCAGTCTCCCGAGACATTTCGAAACGGTCAGGCCATCGCTCGCGCTTTCATCTCTGCGATACAGGTGGTTTTAATCATACTCGCCTTTCTGCGAGGCAGCGGTGGCACTTTTATTTCATTTCGTCCTTTTTATTTTTTATTACTTTCCTTTTTTTTAAGATACCCGTGAGTCAGCGGGACACGTTACGCGTCAAGGATTTCCAAGGGAGCCATCCGTGAGATTCTCCCTTAGAGATTTTCAGATACATTAACGTTTCTCTTACTTCTCACTATCGGTTGTCCGAAACCAATCTGAAGTTTCTTGTGAACAGATCTTTTTTTTAGTATTCGCGAAAATATTCTCCTAGATCTCAGTCCCGGACGGGATCTACTGGCGCAAGAAGAGTGCACACTATTAACGTCGCCTCTTCACTTTCTTACGAGCAATCAACGCCCATTATTACGCTCTTCGTGATGGCAGCCTTGACGCTTGCGTATGTTTCAGTTCCTCGGCAATGTTGCGGGATGCCACGAGGTGGACCGAGGCAGAGTAAACAACAAAGAAAGTGGTAGTATAGGTAGGCACTCATTGATCATCAAAGGAAGATGAACAGGCTCGGGTACGATGCACCCCTGTTCCTCTTACTGACTCGTAATAATACAGAATCTACGAAGACCCTGTCAAACCGCTTATTTATATCATATCACGACGCGATGTTCCTGGAGGCTGCTCAATTTACAGCCGATGTCGCAATCGGATCCAAAGGCCGGCGCATCTTGGTGGGTTCAACAATTTATTATTAAACCACTGGCCAATACCTTACTGAACGCAGAGCTACGTTACGCAGTCTGGGCTTAGAAGATACCGTTCCCTGAAACGGGTACCGTCTTAATGATGATGACGACGAGCTATCGAGCCTATTCGTAATTATCACATGGACCTCCGTGACCAAGATTCTACCTCGATCACGTGAGAGCCTTACGTAAAAGATAAAAAGGAGCAAAAGTCTTCCGAGTACCCAGCATCATCGAGTATCCCGTATAAACGATTAAAGTCAGTCTTTCCATGTCTGTGTTTATTACGTAATTGTGGGTAGTAAAAAAATTCACCGAGGAATATTTCACATTTCCGGAGCAATTATTACTCGGTTATACGGGCATAGGGTATTAATTGGGGGCAGATGCGGAGCAAATCTGTGCGTATCCAGTGGGGCGCCATGCGTCCTAAGGACGCTGCAGAAGCCAGGATAATTAGCCTGAAGTTCGTAATTGGTTCGTGGCTTCGCTAGTGTCGATACGTATTCCTACTTCCGCTCTACACTCTGATCATCCCTCCTTGGCAAGTAAAGAGGAGTAGGGGACCCTCCAGGATTGCGGCAGACATCCAAGTCGGGCGTAATTAGCCCAAGAGTCTGGATCCAGAGCGCTCTTGCTGGAAAGGTAGAGGAGGCCAAGACATTGCTGTCTTGGCGAGGACGTGCGGAGCTCTAGTCGAAGTCAAGGTGGGTGGTCCAGCGTAGAGCCTGTGGGCTCCGATGTCTTGTCTCTCTCTCTCTCTCTCTCTTTCTCTCTCGCTCTCTGTTTCTCTATACTCCACCACCAGCATCAACAGCTTTCCGTTTCTCTCCCTCTTGCTCCCCTTCTAACCCTCCGCGACACTCTCCGTCTTCTCTACCTTCCTCTTTCTCTCGTATCCGCGGATCGCTTGTTCTCTTGTTACGTGTGTGGCCAACACCAACTTCTCTCTCCCTGTTTCACTTTCTCTCTCTCTCTCTCTCTCTCTCTCTCTCTCTCTCTCTTTCTCTCTCTCTCTTTCTCTCTCAGGTATACAGTGTTTCTATATCTTTTACCGTGCTCTCTCACTTCTGGGTACTTTCTTTGCTTTCTCTCTTACTATCTTTCTCTCTTCTATACTTCATCCCTCTCCATCAAATGTCATCTTATGCTGCACTCTTTCTCAGTCTATTTTCCTCTCCTCTCTCTCTCTCTCTCTCTCTCTCACACACACATACACACTCTTTTTCTTTCTTGTATTGCCAGTTCCACCAGCTTCCTCTGGCACCGAACACTCTTTCGAACTCCGAACGAAATGCACCTTCACGATCTATAACTTCTCTCTTTCGTTCACGAGCTGCTCTTTTCCCCGAAAATGGATTTTTATTATACAGGAAATCTTATGATACCTAACACGGATTTCTGTTTATAAGAACTTTTTAATCTTCTACATTCAACTTGGTGAACCACAGCGAGATCTGCGTTACATACAGGGGTACTGGTTAACCTATATATAGGGTGTTTGCTTGGAGGGTTTAGTTTAGGGTCTTATGTACGGGGTGTTTGTGTTCGTTGAAACTTAATGAATTCTGCCTTCATGCATGGATTTACAAAAGTTTCTTAATATCGGGAACGTAATTGCATTGTTTTTTAATAGAAATTGTTGGCCATCGTTCTAAACTGGAATAACGTTACGTCAGGTATTAGGCACTAGGTCTAGCTTACAGGCACTAGGTACTAGGTATGTAATACCGAAACTTCGTAAGAGAAACCGACGTGTGTGGCCAAAGCACGGTGGATCCGTATACTTGGTCCACAACAACAGCTGATGTTCTATAGAAGCCTACAGTCCGCTAGCCCTCACTGTCCTTCTTTACCTCTCATTTTCTTACACACCCTCGCGTCCCATACAACATCCGACAACACGGGCCATCTTATACACGGTGTACCGAAAGTGTTTCCCGTTTCGGGAGCAGAAACGTTTTTCTAAAATCTAATGCTCTGATTCTGCATTATGCGATGACGAGAGAAATAAATACATAAACCATAAAATCTTATAGTGATTTAGTATGACAGTCATTATTAAAGGATCAAGATGAGCATTTTTGGCAAGAAGTATTTTTATTTAAATTAAATACTCTTCGCATCTTTTATCGTAATATAGTTATAGTATCCTTAATAATTGTACGATTGTCCTGGTGATACTTAATAATTTACATCGTCGGATACTTTTTTTTGCAGTCTGCGCGTATTAAATAATATCGACGAACTCGACGATTTTCATTTTTCAATGAACAAATATCAGGTAATTTTTACGATGGAGTTGAGATCATTTTTCTGGTGACTCGTGAGCAATTTTTTTTTTGTAATTAATATAGTTCTGTCTTTACGTCTATTTCAATACTGATTAGTGTCGCTTTTACAGTAACTACATGCGATTAATAGTATACATTTATTTTCAATTTATTTTCCTTACTGATAATGTCTACGATTGCCGATAAGCGGCTCACTCAAAAATCAGCCAAATGACAGGCGCGAGAAAAAAAATAACTGTTATCCTGAAAATCGAACCGTAATCGATAATTCGTGTATGCATCGATTTAGGATGGACAGGAATCACCGCCTCCCTAATTTACACGCTTACTTTATTTACACACGCAATATCATGCTCAAATCACTCGTTATAAATTATAAATTATTAATAATCATTATTTATAGCTCTATTATACACTCAATGTACAGTGCTGAACTCGTGCTTTCACGTTCTTCATTTTTTGAATTATTTTTAATTCTCGAACGCTATTTTTTATTGATATCCTCCCGTAATTACGTAACAGTGGATGAGGTTCCGGTTGAACAAATTTCGTGCTCTTTGCCAAATTTAAATCCTTCTCGATTCTCCATCTTGATTCCTTTCTTTCATATTTCTCCAAGTCGCACCAACTGGTAAGTTTTAGGATCTTTGGTTATTCATGCGCGGAATACTGTTGAATGGATTCTCCTGGTTTCTGCTTCTCACTTTCAGTCTGAAAAATGAAAAAAACATTTTGCTTCCCCTTTTCATATTTGACACGCGTTCCTTAGGAATTATAAATGTGCCAGTGCGAAAAAAATACAACCAAACGAAGGTAATTCGGGTTCGTATGTTAGGATTCGGTGTTCAATAATATTATTTTGGTTTCTTGGCCAAAGAGAAAATAGTAACCTTCATAAGTTATACGCAAACCCATCCAAGATGAAAAATTCTTAATCGCGGCTGTACGCGGAGAGCCTTAAGCCTGTAATAGATGTGTCTCGTACGAAATGTAGACCGCGCTAAAGGTATTAACGAATTATCCACGGGACATAAGGTATGATACGGTGAGTTTATGAAGAGAGCCAAGAAAAGAAGCCAGAAGATTCTTTACCGAGCGAGTCGACTGTGACTATAAGGAAGAAGTTGATCTATGATCCTTTCAAAGTTCAGATCGTACTGTAGCAATGCTTGATACTCGGTAGAGTCTAAAATAAAATAATAAGAATTACACGGAAGAGACTTACTGAAAGTGAAAGTGTTTAACGAACTGTAGGAATATAAATTAAAAAATTCAAATTTTTAATTTTACTATGTATCGCTATGGCACTTGGCTCTATAGGAGCACCTGGACAGCCTGAACCTTGGCTGTCAGTCAAGACGAGAATTTCTATCTAGCGTACAAGTCGCGTTCGATCGGTTCCACTCTGTCAAACTCAACACGCTCCGCTTGGCAGCAATGCACACTGTCAAACGGAACTGTCAAGACTGACTCCTCTCCGTTCCTACCCTATTTGTTTTTTATCTCTCTTATTTCCTTTCCAGCTTCATTCCAAAAAGGAAACATCTGGCGCGAGCCGATTAGCCATCGGCAATGGTTGTAGATCTTTTGGTGTACGCGGGACACGCGCCTTGTATACACTTTCGGAAATTCTTTTACCTGGACTCCAGTCGCACCGTCATGGATTTTCGTATCCTTTGTAGAATTCTGAAAGAGCGCGAATCTACGGTCATGGATCGCACAGACTGATCAAGCCGTATGACAAATGGGGCATAAAAAGTGAGAGAGACAAAAAGAATGGAGAAAGATTTGATAAAAGGGATGGATAAACGTAGCGGGAGTGATTCTTGTGGTAGCGGCAGGTGTTCTACCGGAAGGGATGAATTAGAGGAAGGGGAAATAAAAGAAGAGAAAGAAAGCAAGAAAAAGGAGAAGAGTGAGACGGCCTCCAAAATAAGAGCAGGATATCCACGAACGGATGGACGGACCAAGAAAGGGGTAAAAAAGAGTCTCTTATATTCCCGGCGTAGTGTCTTGCGCCGTTGAAAGAAACCAGAACTCCCGGGACACATGACTATTTCCGTCTTACTCAGTTCCAAGTGCATCCCGACGATTTCTGTTATAAGTATTCTTAATCTGCAAATAATACGGCCACTAAGTCTAAGGGACGAGCCTTGATTTACATAGTTCCAATCTTCCCGATGGAATTGCGTTTGCTATACTTTTTTTTTAATTTATCGCCGTTATCGACATTCTCATTGCGTCAGGCTGGTATCGATACTCATATATCTCTTTTAATTTTATATCTCGCAGTGTAGCCACCCTACAAGACTTTCGTTCATATATCATATATTTCCCTTCTACAGCTATACATATAACCAGACGAGCCTTACACATTAATATTATTTTTTACCGCCGTACAAAGACTGCTAAATCTTAAGCCTTCTTTCTGAATGAAAATCTACAGATCTGAAATACGAAAGTCTTTTTCTCTTAATCCCTCCGAAAATAATAATTCGCACCATACAAAACACGATCTATATTTACCTTGCCTACTGAGCAGGAGTATAACGATGGTCAAGGCCAGCGTCACTCTGTTCACCAGATTCCGTATCCCGTCTCCTCGAAGATTCGCATCGTCCCTGAGTATCTCGTTAGTCCTGGTGTCACCTATGACCTTCTTCACCTCATGATAATCGTGCTGCACCTTGCCAAAGCAAAGAGCATTCATATTGCGACGTATACCCCTGCAGTCATAATCCTCTAGACCATCGCAGATGCACGTATTCAATTTGGCTGCTTTCTCCTGACGTCTCAGTATGTTAATCGAATTGTGACACCTTATCGGACATACGTAAATCAATGAACTTTCCATAAAATAAATACGCAAAATGTGTACCAACGAAATATTACAAAAATTAACAATCTACTCTTAATTTTTACCTGTGTGTACATTTCTTGCCGCGAAACATTTTCCAGCAGTACGTATTATAATAATCCATGGCCTTTGAGCAAAGTGCATCCGCAATGCATATCCAGGTGGCTATCCTGCAGGACACTCTGGTCCTATTCATAGTCATGGTGACGGATGCCCTGCATACTTCCACCCTCTGCTTCGACTGGAGACACACGTAGTCGTTGTGCTCGCACTCGCACTGGAGTAACGTGGAAAAAAAAAGAGAGAAAGAAAATAAAAAAAACCATGATGAAAAATACATAAAGCGATTACCCCATAAGGGAGGAAAGACAGCAGGCCTCGTACACAAGACTAGTTATCATTACGACGGGAGGATTCCAGTTCTGCGTCTACTTTATTATTATACCAGCAGACTGGCTAGTCCTTAGTCCTCGTAAAACCTACCGTCATGAGTTCCTTGCCCTCGTCCGTGCTCGTCAGCGCAATAAGTGCATGCTGACAAGTCTCTGGGCAATCATTGACGTCCCCATGAAGTACACCCGAACACCCCATAAGATATTGCTGAAGCGCCGCGCCACATCCACTCCTGTAGGCGCACTTCATCTTAATGTCGTTGCAAAGTTTCGACGAGGTGGTACTGCTCATGCAGATCGTCAGCAGTACTGTCAGGCACAGGACGAAGTCCATTGATTTCCCGCTGCTAGTCATCCTCCTGTTACACGAAGGCAGACAATTTTTTTTATTTTTTTTTATTTTACTTTTTACGTAAGAAATGGAGCTTAGACCATAATTATTGGGTTTATCTCGGAAACGAGTGCTACCTCGTACGATCACGATTGAGAAACTACGTATACGTTGAGATCGTTCGAGGAACGATCAGCTGACAATTGAATATGTCTACATGTCAGTGTAAAGAAATAGGTCTGAAATTCTCGAAAAATTGTAATTCGTCCGAGATCATACACTCACGCATGCGCCGGATATAGCGGAGCGGTAGGAAGACTTGGTTAGAGACCGGGAAGTGCGGCGAGGGGGGGGGGGGGGAGTATAAGAATCTTATTAATTTCAAGAAATCTTATCTTCGACTTCCTCCAGTAAAATTTATTCAAATTATTAATTCTTTGAATTAATGTACTACTATATTTTTGTAATTGTCACGATAAAAATATTAACGCCTCTTCAAGACCCTCATAAACTTGGAGGACTCTTTGGAGCTTATACCTTGTGCGCATGCGCGTCGTTCGATTGAGCGTGTTGATTATCCGCTGAGCAAATTAATCTGGTCATTGTGGCCCGCGCCGCCCTAGATGCAATCTGCCGGTGTGGGTAAATCGAGAAAGTAATCTGCCTGCTTTGAATCCAGTTTCAGTTTACGCGCGTTAACATTTCTTTTTCTCCCCGTCCACCGAGGTCACTCTTCTCGTTATCGAAGGATATAACCTTGTAATGCCTAATCATGTAAGATGTGTCGGGTGTACAGGATATAATTAATAGGTAAGAATAGAAGTACGTCATAAGTCTTTCTGTCATGTTGAATCAACATCTTTCTTGGATTTTGGTTTTACGTAACTTTTATCTATTTTCGCTACTTGACTACGACGTCGTCGCGAATAAGAGGTGTATTATATCGTACGTATGATTTGTATATAACATTATACAATTTGCATACGACTTTCGTGCCGTGCTATATCTTACGTTTTGGAAATACGTATACCGATCTAGTCTGTGGTAACTGTACTGTAGGCATATAGGTATATCAACAGCCAGACACTTGAGAAGTTACGCTAAAAATACTAAAGCCTTGAATAGACCGCGGCCTCGTACACGTTCGGACTCTTTCCTGCCCACCGTCTTCTACTCATATCCTCTCAGTGAACCTTCTCTCATCTTCTGCTCGAGAGAGAAGAAAAAAGAGCTAGCGTCATACGTTGAGAATTTCAAGAAGCAAACGAGCGCGTTTCTTTCTTCGATGCGAGAGAAAAGATTTTGAAACGTTCGAACCAATGGATACGTGTATTTCTATGAAGACGAATGGTTGCGTCTTTGTTGAGGAGTCATAGAGAAAGATATATCGATACAGGTTCGCTTATCGTATATATGGACTCGTAAGAAGTCGCCTGTGACAGGGTATATCCAACTTGTTGATAAAGGACAGCATTGGAATAAATAATGAGAGTGAATGAGTGACGTCACAGACAGACTACGAGGAATCCAAAGAGAATAAGGTCAATGAATAAAATATATAGATCATATAGAAAACATCGTAACCGTGGCACTGTTATTGATTAGATTAGTCATCTGTTTACTCAATCGATCATCGAGTTACGAATGACGCGCTATCAATATGGAGAATAATGATTAATTTTTATCTGTCTAGAGTGTTCGATGCTTTTTTCTATTATTTTAATAAAAAAAAAAATAGAAAATTCATCTGGTACTTTTTTTTGGTAAGAATTGATCCTCCTGTTATAAAGTGATTCGTTTGACAGTCAATTTTACACTTTATAGTAAAGCGAGGGTAATTGTATCTTCGCACAATCTCATAATGAATTTTAACGCAATCCCTGAAGTCGGTGAGCTCGTTAAAGTCGTCAGTGGACCGATTCCGCGCGTAAATTCGAATGAGTTTAATTTACTGCTTTTCACTCTGACACGGCTGTATAAACAGGTCGGATGGTGGCTTTAAAGTGGAAAGAGGATATTTAGTGCTGCGGAGGGACGATCTTGTCATTCTGAAACGTGAGACATCGATAACCGTAGCAATCCGGAGAAGACTAATTTGTTTAGAGACGGGATGATTTTTGGAAAGTAAATAATGAGATTTGTCGATTGTCTTTAGTTAGATTAATTTGACGGGAAATTTTATGAGAAAGGTGAAGGAGTTGTAAGCAATTTCGTAGTGCGTCTTACGGGACAGGAGGTTTGCAAAGACGTATCACTTTGGCAGAGCACGTGCACTGACAATTGGCTGCCGCGTGCTTCTTGACTCGACCCAGCCATGAGATAGAAAGAAAAAGGGAGAATTGGGCACGAGCTTTGTCAATGTTTATATGCATAGACAGCTGCCCGCTGTCCCCCTTCTCGCTCACTCACTTTTCTCCCTTTAGAATTTCTATAAGAATAAGGCGACTGTCCCACTTTTGTACGGGGTCAGCATTATGAGCATTATGTGACTGAAATATGAAGACATTAAGAAGGCTGTGCCGAACCTGGCCATTTGTGGCTGTGGGTTTAACGTTTCGAAGAAAGACACTGTATTTAAAATGTGGCAGCATGTTGACTTCTCTCGTAGGGTTATCTAGTCAATGGATGCTGGTGGTCCTGAGAGTAGAATGGCACGGAGCATTCAGTGATACCATTTGTGTACGAAGATCTATAGTCACGTTTCCGCAAGAACTGACCTCCTGAATGGATCTGCATCCCTCTCGGATGCTGCGGTAAAAAAGGAGTACGAGTTGGAGATCACTGAGTTAACGAGTGCACAAATGCATCCCTACGAATGAAACGAGGGCGAGTTGGAGATCACTGAGAGCCATGGGGCCTACCATCTGTCCCTCGTTGCCACGTCTGTAGCGTCCTGGTGGGTCCATTTCGGGCTGTTCGAGACTGCACGTTGGGCTCTGGTCACGTCCTCGGGGCCCGAGAAATTTCCCAACGTCGCATGGTCGATGAGACTGTGCTTACCACGAACCCCCAGCTCCCAGCTAAATTGCTACCCGGTAGCAGTTAGGAGGGGTCCCGCCAATTACATTACAGCCCTGATACCGTTTTGAAATTATACAGTGCAGGTAAACGATAAGCAGCGTTCACTTACATCCGACATTTGTCCTTTACGTACTGCCACGTAGACTCTGCGTACTGACAAATCCGAAAAACCTTGATCAGTAATCTTGAATATTTATAAGCTCTTAAGAACTTTGAAAATAAAATTGCACCAAGATATCTATACTCCGTACGTCATAAAAAGGTCCCTCTATGACACGTTCTTATCTTGCCATATATATCAATCCTGTAAAACCTTTTACAGGCACTTTTGTTATCGGTTGAAGTTTTGCGACATTTCGATTAACATTTATCTTCGGCCGAAGACGACTCTCGTGTAGCGATGTTTACTCTTGTCTTATGTTTTACAAGGTTTGTCCAAGAGGTTAGCGCCGGGTAAATATTAGCTCGGCGTGTGATCGTGGGATACCAAGGAATTAGCTACTTGAGCTGCTACATGGGTGCTGATGAACCTGATTGGAGCGCAAACAAATCGTTTTGTCTGTTTCTCTTTACAGTGTGCAGCGATACCACTTTTGGTTTCGGTATCCGATTGGCCAAGAGTGGCCACTTTGGGCTCAGGCCAGATCGATTGTATTTGTCATCTATACCACTCGTGAAGACCACGTGGCTCTGTTGGCATCCAACGTAAAAAACCGCAATTGCCTTCACTCCTTTGTGCAGCTTCCGTTTGTGGTTCTATAACCCGTTAGATATAATAGTTATATATATACATACGTGTCTGCATTTAGGCATACGCATCTTTCACCAGGATCATCGGATCGCAATGTCGGCTCCGCCTCAAACTTTGACTTATCTTCCTTGTCTTTCTGGAAGCTCTAGTCAAGCAGACGCGTCCGCAGGTCCATCCGCGATGAGCTCCCTGAGTGGTCATTAGTTCCCTTTCCTTCCTTTTGCTCTCGTTGCTCAACTGTCTGAAGACTTCAGCTTCGAAATGAGCCCTCGTGATTCTCGAATGCAGTCGGACAAAGAATTCCTTGTCTATCTCCTCGGATGCGCACGAGACATCCGACAATTAATCACATGTGCGCCTCATACGCGTAAACACGAGTCAGGACACTTTTAGTTAAAGCTCTTTTCAAGGAAGCTGACGAGTCATGAGAATGACGCTTTATGCGTTTGGGTTGTGTCCGGAGGGACACGACCGCGACTATTTTCTTGTGAGTTATTTCTCTCTGAAACTTGGCGCCTTCTTTATCTTACCCTATGGTCAAGTCATTGGGAATGATTATTGACCTAATTCATCAGTAAGACAGAAGTTATCATTCATTTTAGTTTATTCGTTAACAAATAGTAGGAGTCCGTTAAGGCAAGATATATTCGTTTGAGTAATTTGGATGAATTAAATTAACTTGTTCCTGCTAATCAGACAGTTATGATTGATAGATTTTTTTAGGTTAATCCTTACTGATGTGGCGAATTAATCATTTTTTTTATGATCACCCGACTCCTTTATATTTACACAAATATGAGCGAGTGCAAAATATTGCCGTGGGTATTTTTTTTCTGTTGAATTTCTTATCTCAGAAGCATGCAAATATGTTTGGCCTAAAATTGTATAATATTCAAGTATTAGCAAAGTTTGCATATCACATATCACATATCACTATGTCTTAGACTTTGCTTTTCGGTACGTTGAGCCTGATATACCGTTAATTCTAGGAAATTTTTGGTATAAAGAACTCGGATCATCATTTCTTTTTTCTAGGAGTGCCACCTTTTATAATAATTATTCAATTATACAACATTGAATCCGAATGTTTCATGATGATCGTGAAGTCATTTTTGTCCAATCAGATCTTATTTATTGATCGGCCAGCCTCATGAATGATTCATAACTAATAAATCATAGCAAATCATTAAAAAGTTTTAACTCGTAATAAACATATTAATAAGTGTAAAATTGACCAATTTATTGCTATTCGTAACAGCTGACAGAACACACTACATACTGCGCTATAAATTGTCTTCTAGACTAGAAGGTGAGTTCACGGAGAGTCATTGAAAATTTCTGGTACCAAATTCTTGAATACGTGGAAATAGAGAAACGCGGATATTGTTTATGGACGTCAGGCATTCATTAAGGACTTGGTACGCTACAAGGTTTCTTATTTAGTAACCGAAAAAAGATTATGATAGAAAAGACAGTATACGATTAGCATAGCGCTGATGGACAATGCTATGTATACAATCTCATACTGGATTTATAATCTATAATACATTTTTAAAAGATTTCGATTCCAGTTATGCCAGAGACTTGGACCTAATCCTTGATACCAGACTGGAGCCTCTCCAGGATCAGAACCCATAGTAAAATACAGACAGAGTTTTATTATGAAAAACAAATAGCTCCGTGTCTATCAGCCAGCACCATGGATTACTACAGGAGCCAGCAGACCCCACAAACCTAACCTAATTTTAAAGACCTGTTCGATACCGGGAGACGTGAGAATAACTTGAGCACGTATCCAAAGAATCAGGAAGCCCTTCTTCCGTGATCAAATGACAAGATGCAGCGTCATTCCATGCGCGATATAGACACTGGCGAGAACGTGATCTTTGAATGCAACACTGGTTCTAACTGTCACGACATGCCTTTTACCACGATGATTCTTTTTTATCCTCGGCAAAAGCCGACTAAGCGTTCAAATAGATACCGTTTCTATCATGGACCACGGATGCTAAATAGACGTTCGTGTCGCACGATAAATTTGCTCTCTCGCATTCCATATTAGTATCGTCAACTCTCAGGCTTCATCACTGTTACATGAGATAACCCTATTTAGCATATACCTATAGCCATGAATTTATTTACCAAACGTTTCAATACAATTATTTATTCTTCATCTTATAATACTCATCGAGCGTGCACGCAGATGAGCTAATTTAGATATGCGTGAGGTGTTACCTATCTCCGTTAACCTATCGAAACGTGAGTAAGCTCGAGATGTCGCGCGTCGATTTTAAAAATCCAAGAGACGTCAAAGCATTCACATGTGAAATAGTTTCCGGCAGAAGTCGTGCATAACTTTACATACATTGAACGTCAGTCCACGCCCTGCTATCGCGTACACACATGCTCCTAGTAGTTCGCGTCCAATCGAACGGTTCGCGCTCACTGTGAACGAGAAGGAGCGATTTTTTTATTAATTACGTATATTAACGACATAAACGAGTGTCCTAAGTCGCGGTTAATCGGACCCATTAAGACGTGCGTGACTTTTTGAAATTCTACCACATCGCGTAAGGCACATCGTACGTATATACACGCTTCTGCTGCGTCAAGAATTTATACGTCTCTTGTACGTCGTCTTGTTCTCTGGTACTTACACGATGAGCATTCGTACTTTATGGATGCGGCATAATGATTTAATGACGAATATCATCATCGGCGGATGAACGATCGGTCACCGACACACCAGGACCAGTTTACCTACATCTTGATCCCTGCAATTTCTCTATACCTATGCGCGCGTGCATATACACACGTGTATAGATATACGCGCACGGTGACAATAAGAAAAAGATGAGATGAAACAAGTAAAGAAAGAATATTCGTGTCTACCTAACGTCGTTGCGTCTTCTTGAGTTACCGTACGTGTTCGTTACCTAGAAACTCGTTCCCCCCAGATAGCAGCAATAATTCTATCCACTCTCTCCGACTACGGAGAGAGCAAAAGCAGCGGAAGAGACGAGAAAAATGGATGGACGGAAAGAAGGACAAAGGAAGATACATTTCCGTCCTGATCTCAAAAGGAGCTGGCGACGATGATCGACTCGTGACCGTCATTTTTCATACCTCAATGGAGCCCGGGATGCTGCTGCCAGTATTGAAAGAGATATTTGTGATGGATGATTTGGCATCGAGTACGTGGTTACTTCATTTAAAAACTTGAGTATACGTAAAAGTGTCCTTGAGCCAAGTGCATACCAGTAGCGATTGATTTCTTAGTACCCTGTAGTAATTAGTATCAAAAATATTTGTTATCTGTCACCAAAGAGATAACAGCTCGTGACGATCAAAACAAACATCTACGTACGTCATGATTGTAACTTTGCCGTCAGGAAGATACTGTTACTACTCTTAAGTATATCTATTCGTTTTATCTATGTTTTGGTGAAATTCATCCTGGTCCAGGTACACAGAATCTTATGAGACGCGTCTCTCTTACTGTATCTTTATCGCTTTGTGGCTATTTACGGGCAATGTCCTAGGCGCAACAAGTACGAGGCACTGTTAAATGTTCTTTGCACATTCTCATTGGTACTATCTTCATGTATATATATAGTAGTATATATGCATATAGGGCTATAGGCAGGTACTACTCTTGACTTCTTTATCACAAAGTCGGGAACCTCTTCTAAGGTTTTTTTATCCTCTAGAGCTTCCTTGCACCGGGGAAGATTCTTCTGTATTATCGTGGTATACCTGTACAAGGGTGACCGAACGTAACCAGGGGATGCATAAATAATGTCTTAAGCGCGGGTTGTCACGAGCACACCAGTCACGAACGAGTCACTAGCTGGTGCCCGGTGCCACGAGTTCATTAGCACGAGAACACATAAATCTATGGCACGGACCATCTTCGCGCTAACGAGCGAACACTGCCAACTCCGTCTTTCTTCGTTCGCCTGAATTGTCTCGGCTCATTGTCATTCACATTTACCGGCTTGAAATACGAGAGAGACTTGACGAACCCACGAGTATCGACGTTGGTACATTATATACATATATAAGGGATTAAAATATACGTGACAGCCGTGTACTGCTATTTAGAATTTTTTTTTAGGAATTTTGACCTAATCTTATAGCAGTGTTTTTTTTATTATATTTAGGGATTGTATGGGTTTAATGTGTTACTGGACTGGGAGAGGCACTTTATGTCTTGCTGAGGCAGTTTGTTGCTCCAGGTCAGTTCAGCACATGGGCCAATGGCGACACGCGTGTTGTATGTCCTGACTGGTTGATTTTTACGTTGCATAATGAGAGTGCGATAAATTCTAACGGAAAGTGAACTGGGCGTGTTTGTATACTAAGGTACGGCTCTACGATTGCGACTTTCAATCGAAAGGAACTGGTTTCGTTAGAATATGTTTTATTGGATAATTCTTAGGTGGTATTATCTCAATTGGACGTTAATGAAATTTAATATCCCATTGAAGCTTTGCTATGTGTTTTGTAACCATTCTGCATTATCGTGCAAACGTTCTTTTAATGAGCCGACGGGTTGATTCGGTAGTCGAAGAGAGGAGTTCGATTTATCGCTGTTGATAAAGGGTAATTTTATATCTTGAATGACTTCCTCTCAGTCCCTTTCGCTGTTTCTTAGCACTAGATTTACGGAACCCGTCATTTTGACGGATTTCAAATTTCATGTTAAACCCTTAAATTTCAGACTGGGGTGAATTGCAAACTCGCACCGGCTAGTGTGGAATTTAAAGGTGTGACAAACGCGTGAACTTCAAAAGTTAAAGTTACAAAAATGATAAGTATTACTTTGTAGCAATTTCTGTTGACGTAAATCTAGTGTTAATTACTTTCGGTATTGAGAAACGAGGGATTCGATATCCGAGTCATATTTAAAATTCACGAGGCAATAACGTAGATATTTTTCGTTCTGTCTGATATTTTTAAAAATAAAATATAATTTCAGCTTCTATAAATTATTTGAATCATTTGAAAATAAATCTTCGCTAATATTGTTGTTTATTTGATAATTCAAATAAACGTAAAGACACTTTTCAAAGTGCAGAAATGTGACAGGAACGTAAGCTCGGCGAACTGGATGAATCCTAAGTATTAGCCTTGAGGTACGTGTATGTATATGGGTAGCGCGTGACGAAGAATGAAAATCATAGTCAATGACACTGACTTCGATCGAATTTTAATTTCTCTTTGACGTCACGTTTAATACTGACCAATAATGTATTATGATGTAATGAACTGTGCGCCTATATATAAAGCTAATAATATTTCCGCGCGATCCGTTTATGTAATTATGCGAATTACCTTTTCGCACATTCTAAATTTCTCTTTCTCACCATCTGTCAGTCAATGACATTACCGTGTGGGCAACCACTGATACTGTAGATGAATTTTCGAAATATAATTTTATTTAAATCGAAATATTTTTTTTAGAAACAAACTCGTTTCGTTGGTCGATGTTCGAAATTCAGCTACCTACCGATCGGCTTACCGAACTGCGATGACATTGATAGATTATGACAATTACCCATGGTACAATTTATTAAAGAAGCTTCATCATCGCCACCCTTGTTTCCAAGAAGTTCGATAAAAATATAATTCGTAAAAATTCTAAAGACTTGCCTCGATATAAATTTTTCAAAGAAATTAACGTACGCTCTACTTCTAACGGTGCTATCGAAATAATCATACCTCTGTTTATTGTCTCCGTGTCTTCGCTATCACATTGTTTTCTCAACTCACTAGCACGAATTATTCACACTATCACTTTATCGAATAATCGTCGTCCGTATCATATATATGTAACGATTCACAGATTGCAGATACAAGATTAACGAAGAATTCGTAATATTCGTTGGTAAAGAATTTATCTCCTCGATACAATCATTTACAATGTTATTGTATTATAACAGCGATTGTTGAGGATGAAAAAGTTTCTTATCAGGTATTTTCTCTTTACTCGGTAGCAATTTCAGTAAAAATATTGTTTTTAATGATCTACCGTTCTACGAACAGAGCTCGAAAAATTCTAACAGACTGACTGGTAATGGCCAGATCGAGTCTGGTTCACGTTCGCGTACGGCCCCGGCCTCTGAGGAACTATATTGAGTTGTGACGGCTCTAGGGCCGAAGGCCCCGGTACTACAGTCCCCACCATCGACCCACAGGGGTCCAGGGCACCCCAACCTGCGGTCCCTGCCTGATTGAGATACCAGCCTGGCTCCAACACTCCCTCTCTGGCCCTTTTTCTCTCTGTACCTCGACCTCACCATCCGCCACTTCTCTCGATCCTCTGCCAGCCTCTAGATGAGCCCTCCTTCGTAGCGTAGGGATCCTATGGCTCTCAACTGTATTCACTGAAATTTTTTCAATCGAAATACCATTAAAACTTGGACCTTACATTGCTCGATAAAATGCATACAAATATTCTTCGAACAATTATATAACAATTGAGATATATAATAGCATATTTTTATCTGGCAATGTACATGGTAACGTTCTAGACTTTATTTTGGATCGAAATATTTTTTGGTTGGAAATAACATAACAGATATTTTTTTGGGATATTTTTCTTGGGATTTTCTATAAACTGAGGTTCCAAGCTTAATGTAGAGTATCGGAGCGAACTGATGGGTCGCTATTAGAAGATAGATTGAGAACCTTGCAGGCCCTTCTATCTTTTCTTTTGGTAGGGCGTAGGGCCTTCGGCAGGACAATGGTCCCGGCCGAACCGAACCGAAGTAAACCTTAAGTAAGAACCGAGTGGAAGAGGATTTCGAGAGTGGAAGGTGTCTGGTCAGGCAGCCTAAATAAACCGCGGCACGCGTATCCCAAAGCCTAAAACCAAACATGCTTAGTATATTCGATAATCGCTTGAAAATTCTGCTACCGAGCTCCTTCTGTTTACACTTATACATATACATAAGATTGCATAAGTAACCATTAAAATTCGCCAAAAAATCAACATCCACATATCCCTTCGAAAAAATAAAGTTCCGCGTACGTAAGCGAACGTAGGATTAAAATATTCCAAAATTATAATAAATCTTACTAATTATCAAATATTACCTAACATTATATATATAATAGGCATCAGCATGATCTATCGCACTTATATCAAATCCACCGGGTGGTAATCTTCATCGTCCAAAAGCGATCTATATACCGCTACTTGAATTAATCGGTTTATCTATAAATCTGCCATTGGTTGGATCGTATGGTCAATCTGATAGGCGAAAAAAATCTAATCTTCAACGTAACGCGATACATACGTCCATTATCAATTGTATCTCGAATGAAATTCAATAGCGATATCCTGCAAGGATCTTCCTCTTCTATTAATGGAGTGCGTGATTCATTTTCAATTTTCATACCGTTCTACGTTTTACTAAGCGACGACCTCCGTTGCCAAGAATTATAAATGACTATACTATGAATATGAAATACGATGGAAAAGGACCGGAAACAAGAAGTACTGTTATCTTATAGTTCGGTTCCTGTAAGCTCGAGTCTTTCCATTGTCAGCGAGACAAGTACTCAGGTATACCCAGTGTGTTCGACAGATCCAATTGGTATGCGCGTTAACGATAATTACTATTCAAAGCCTCGTCAACGGATTGACTAATGCCACTCAATCTAGGTAGACGTGAAATACAACGAGCCGTGTGTTGATTCCATAAACGATCTGAATAGACGCTGCTATAGTCTGATTGGCGTGCTTCCATGCATTTTTGAACGAGGCTTCGCGATAAAAATTCTATCCTGGGAATAAACGCAGTTCTTGGCCAAAGGCGTAGCTCTGAGTGGGTAATGTTTCTGAGAAAGTAATTTTTTTTTCAAAATTTTCAAACCGCACTCTTAGTCGATATCGACTAATAATGGTGATATTGACTTTAATGCGATACATTGCTGGGCATCCAATGCGTTATAAAGACACATATGCCAATTAGCTGTAAGTGTTATGTAAAAAAAATTAGGAAATATCCATCCGGTGCTCGTACGAATTTCACGGAACTACGCGTATGAGATTATAGGAAGCTGCAATTTGCATGGCAACGTTATAATTTTGAACCATAAATCTTCTGTCTCAAATCTCTAAGTATAATTGAGACATAAAAGCGTGGCGGGTACCTTCGTATAATTATATGTGGCTTTTCAAGATAATCGGGCCAAGAGTTCAGACTGGCTTGAGTGGTGCGTTTGAGTGCCGCTGGTCAATATTGGTATAATAATTTGGATTCTCAATGAAATCGAACTAGAATATCGGTTACCAACTACGAGCTATGATCTTTTGGTATCTAGTATTTTTTTATTTATGATAAATCTAAAAAAAAGCACTAACAATTTATTGCAGTATTCTATTCCCATGATATACTACGAATAGACAGAGGCTCCATAGGTTCTCGATCCTACGATCAAATGATCGAATGAAGATCGTTCAGCCCTGCAGGGGTTTCCAAGTGGAACGGTCCAGTCAGGATCGCCGCGGGACTCGAAATTTTTGAACGCTCCTACACAGATGTTATCTTCAACGTGGAACAGCGAGAAGGAAAAGAAAAAAAAGGATTCTTAACGGCTCGAGCAGATCTCACTGCTACCAACTACCAGTAAATAAAAAGCCTACGTCCAGACTTCAAAAATTCATATATTCCTATGCCGGTAGTATACTCATAATTTTTTATTATATTTATACTTGTCACCTGTTTAATTTGTTAAAAAAAATGTATAAAAGATCTATATGTCGATTGATCTCAATAATCGATCTCACGTGTGTCGGTTCTCGTCGGATGAGAACATAGGACTGGACCCCGTTTCCCTTTTCAACGCACGTGTACGTCCTTGAAGAAGGATCGTGGTGAGACTCTGGTAAGAAGTAGGAAGAGAAAAGTTTAAACGTAGGCAGGATATCCCAACCATAGTCATTTGAATAGGCGAAAAGGAGCGTCGTAAGTCGTAGAAAAAGGACACAGATATATACCGGTCGCTAGAGATTGTCTTGCAGACACCTTTGGACAAATCCTGTAACGCTGTAGGGGTCCTTCAGGACCCCAATGGCTCCTGTCAAATGGGAATCACCTCAGGGGGTCAAAAGTTACCCATGACTCCACCCCCACTTCTCCGTTCTGAGAAAACCGTTCCTGATTCTAACTTACTCGAGAATAAACCAATTGGCACTTATATAAATCCATGCTAAGTCTCCGATAAATAAATGTTAACCAGCATTCATAAAATGCACTTTGTATGCACTCAAAATTTTTTAATCAACTTCTAACCTATGTACCGATATATAATTAAGTATAATCACTTTGTCTCACAGTAAGACCACTACACGAATTCTAAAAGTACAAAACAAGACTAGTCTCATACGTGCAACATATGCGCTAGGCATTATTCTAAAGTATATTCTTAGTACGTGACCCACGTGCATTCTAATGCACTCGTGCATAACCAGTACGCTGTGAGCTTTATGATTGGTGGGCTTAATTATCCCATTATGAGATTCCTGTACTCCGTTGGCCACAGGTTCAAAATCACGTAGAGCGATTTAACTACTTATACACACACACACGTGATTCAATCAGTAGGTATAGTCAAGTTTTGTGAGACACAGGAATAAACGAATATCATATAGCCATGGGATAATCTCTGGGTCATTAACTGTTGAGGTGATGAGAGATAATTGAAATTTCTTTATTTTTTATAATCAGACCTTACACATTTCGGTACGCTATTCTACGTCAATTACTGTTTTACTTTATTTTGTGGTCCTTTTCTGTACGTCGAATTCCTTCGGGGCTCCTTGCAATTGAGTCACTTGGTATGTGAGCAAGTACTTTGTTACACGTATATACAGATTACACACTTATCTTGTTTTCTTGCACTGTGCCGTGTTTTGTCGCCACGAGTCTCATACGAGGTTGAAATTGTAATGGATCAACAAGATCCGATTTATCTGGCATTTATTTTCAAGCATGAGAAACCGCGGGTTTAATACGTCTTGTACGATCTCTGACTTTGTGGACCTATTCGTGAGACGATTCCAAAGACTATGATTTCTCGTGATAGTAAGCAGGACCTTCGTGCAGCAGAAAAGATGGCCTTGTATTTTTTATTGGTAGACTGTAATGACCAGACAATTATTAATGCGCATCCAGTCACGGAATGGTACAAGAAGAGGAATATGGTACAATTTCGAATCGGAAGATGCTGCAACATGAGAGATCTTGGACGAGGGAGTAGCTGAACGAAAAATAAAGTATGCTGCTGTGATAAATAATTTTATTCGAAAGACGCAATTTATATTTTCTATATCCTGTTTTTAAGTGAGGATTTTCATAATATTACGATATTAATAAACCGTCACGTATTATCACGGCACGATAGCCTCTTGCAAGAAGATGGCATTGTTACACGTCAATTATAATACGTGGAGAGTGGCAGGTTGTAGTTAAAGAATTTTGTATCCATCTGGAAATTAAAATTGACGAAATAGAAATAGACGGGAATTTTTGGAGATGGAAATTTCATTTTTTTAGGCTGGATGAAATCACTTCGAAAGTGGCTCTCGACATGGAAGATTTCGGCTTAATTTATTTAGATATCGTGTCGCTGCTGATAATCAGAATTATTTTGTTGGATACTTTCTTAGGTATTTGCAGATGTTAAACATTATTACCGATTGAGATTTTATATATGATTTACTATATTTAATTGTAGGTATAGTGGGATAAAAGGAATATATAGGTGTATAATGTATCTATATATAGTGATTAATCTGATGCTTAATGAACTGAATGAATCTTACTAGTTATTTTTTCTCAAAGGAAATCGTTTGAAATTGGTCAACGATCCGAGGATTGTGAATCTCGCAAGATATAAATTGCTAACGTTAAGTTACGATTTTCTTAATTCGAGAAGCCGCGATGTTACGTCAAAAGTTCTTTTAGCGAACACGGAAGAGAGCAACGTATGTAAATTTTAATGATATACAAGGAACAAAATTTTATAATGAGTGTCTGCTGGCTGGTGGATTTTACATTTCTGACAAATTGGCGTCAGGTAAGGTTAATTATCCTAACGGGTCTGTCTTGCAAGAAGTTACCCTCAACAGACCTTTGTGAACTTTTAATCATCGTCTTTGAAATATGAACAGTAAGAATATCTAGTAAAATATAAAGAAAAATTGATATAAAGAAAAAACGTTTACGCGTGTATACGTAATAATATAAGTGTGTTACAAACTTTTTTGTCTTTAAATGAAAGTCCAATTCCTCGAATTGCAGTAACTTCAGATTGGTTTATCGGAAGACGAAATAATGACTGGGCAAGTATAACAGTAATCACAATGACTGAAAAAAAGAGTAATTTAAAATATATAGTTTAACGTTAAATAGCTTCATCCTGTAAATATTTCCATCGAAATTACATTCTGAAGTAAATACATATACCTACTTATTCCCAGTCAGTAATAAAAGGTCTTCCAGGAATATCGATCAGCAATGACTTCCGTCTTCTAAGAACAAATTATCCTTTCTAAGAGTATTATAAATAAGTACTAGAAATTTTATTCGATACCATCAACCAGTACGTATACTTTTTTTCCATCATTTTATAATCAACATTTCTGACATATAACCTCTCCAGCATACAGTGACTGCTAAATGTCTCTATGTATAATTTTTTTTAATAAAAAGAAAGATTATTATCCAGACTAATTACTCGAAGCGTAATACAAGTGTCTTCCACGTAATAACCACGTGGTCCCATGTACTTTTCTTCAGCTCGTAAGTACAAGTTCCATCATCAACCGGTACTCCGGTTGCTGGTATCATAAAAGGTGTTCTGGCGCCTCGGATGAGCTCTCCTCTTTGTTCGACGACCAGTTTTCTCCTCCAGCCCTGGACAGAACGTCGGGATAGCCGAAGACGGACCTGAACCAGACACGCCCCAACGACGCCTCTCGTACACCGTGGATATCTCGATTCTCGAAAGGCCTCCGCCTCTGATCCTCTACAGCCTATTTCTTGATCGTTAAGCCGGCTCCGTGTTCATGAGGGTTCACTCGTGATTGCTTCATTAAGACGTCACGGAATTGGGACCCGATGGCTTGGCAATAAAGTCACGGTACGTATACCATTTACGAACAATGGAAACACCCCTGAACAGATTCTGACCCTGATTGGGATGATCAGCTGAATCAGTCACCGTGTGAGTGCTTACACGTAAAGGTATTAGATCTGATATTCTTTATGTGTGACTATTTATTTTTGTTTTAATATTTTTTAAACGTTTTTTTTTATTATTATTAATACAACCTGGTGAGTGTTTAGATTATTATATCGATACTCTTGATATTCCTCCTTGGTTACTATCAGAAAGGAAAGAGTACGAAGCGTGTAGAAAAAGTTGAAGAAGAAGAGGATTGGAGCGAAGGGTAACGATTACACGAGGCGTTCATTAAGTCATTAGGTCATAACACCTTTAATCAACGAAAATTGTTCGGCAAACATAAAACGTACCCTTTGGCTCTCACTTGTAAGTCCAATACCGATGCTTGGCGTCTCGTTCCCGGAATCATCGCAGGCGTACAAATTTTCATTTTGAGGACCCAATCTGCTCGATAATCAAAACTCGAAGCCAATTAGGACGAATTTATCACCCCTGATTCTTTCGAGCGAGGAATATTCCTTTTGAGTATCTTTTTTTTCGTCTTCCCGTACCAGTCTTAGTTTCACGAAGTATCGATATTAATTTCCGGAATTCCATGCAGAACACTGACTCGCAGAGCTAAATTGGAAACGGAACAGTAGCAAAATAAGATAAATAAAGCAAAATGAAATTTGCTCAGTGTATTAAATAAAGAAAGAATTGGTGAAAATAATTCACGTGAAAACGCACGTGTAATTTAAGTATATAAAACTATTCTTGAGCCTCTTTCTTTATTTCTTGACTTGATTCCGCGCTGGTATACCTGTAACAATATTATCTTTCCTCGTAAGCGTCGGGGCGGTCACGGACTTGTGGCTTAAGAAAACGCGCGTTATTTCTTGACAAAATAATCGCCTTAATCGTCTGAGAATAAAAAGAGACGAGCGTAAACCACCTTACGGATTTCTCGGACGCAAGCTGCTGGCATCGACGTACCCGACGCATCCGTCGCGGCGTTCCTCATCGTGACAGAGAAGCCAAGTCACTCTCTTATATTGGAGCTAAAGGAATACCTTTATTTTTATTCTTTCACAATCTCGAAGCCGATCGATCCGACGACAGAGTGAAAGAGGATCGCAAGATCCTATTCTTTTCTTTATATTATTTAATTCCGTCAATTTTACGTTCAACGCACAAACGCCTCAAGACGCTAAACTCGTTCCCTTTAACACTTAGTACTGTATCAAAAAACATCCATAAATAAATTATGCAACAAAGTTCAAAATTTTTATTTAAATTTCACAACAGCCGAATTACGTGTCGTTAAAATTTACTTACAACCCGACTGTCCTTCGTCCCGAGATGGTTATAAATGCTACCAATCCTCCCTAATTAGATGGACTTAATTATCGATAATACCTTTTTTCTCCACAAAAAAAAATAAAAATAAACACACACGGCATTCTAGAGAAAATTTTTATTTCGACTCATACGTGACGCCTATACTCACACTGATACCAATAAATCTCATAACCCCTTTAGATCCTAAAATAAATAACAGTAATGTAACCGTATAGATACTAAGGATTGTTTTTCTTACTCATACCCACGCCAAAACCACGTGCATTTACAATGCACTCTGCTCGTTTCGACAGTGCCTCCTGTGATGCAATTTAATAAATACGTTTCTTATCTAGCCTCGTAACTGTTGGGAGCGGTCGACTCCTTTCCGCCCACGTCGCTCTTGCATCCGCAAAGAACGACCGTACATAAACATCACATTACTCGCGTAGGACGCGAACACCAGAGTTCACTGTAACGTAGCATCTTATATCTATAAGAAGGTTCGATGAGCACGAGCCATAAAAAGTCTTGCTTGATATAACATTAAATGGTTGCCCATATCGACTTGATATATTCAGTCACCGATTTTTTTATCACTCTCTATTCGTCATTTAGCCCTGCCCTACTTTCTCGAATCATCCTTTATATAGTATTTTCTTGGATAAAAGAGTTACGACGGACACACTATATGTTGCCATCTGTACTTTTATCTCCAATTATATCTATATATGAAACAGACATACAATTAGAGGCTCTTACGCAGGAGTGGGATTGTTAGCGTTTGCTGGAAAGCTTCCTCGGGAACCATTAGTATTTTTTTTGCCACTACCCTGGCTACATCTGGCTGCCGAAAGATAACTGGCCGTAAATGCTTCTACGTCCTGGCGTGTCCTGCGGCGACAGCCAAACAGCCAAGGACTATTACCGACGTTTGAATGATACGCGCACAGGTCCTGTGTACAGGCTTCCGTAGCCCCTGGGTCGTTAAAAATAATCATGGCGTCGGTCCTGGCACTCTTTGGCTTTTTAGTGTCTGATTACCTTAGACTCTCTAAAGGACTCCTCTTGTCTTTCCTGTTATATCTTATGTTGGAACCCAACTAGTTGTGTTTCTAGTTTATGGCGCACGTTTCCAACCTTGCGTGCTACGGATGAGACAGATTTCAGTTTTGTTTCTTGGATATCTTTGTATGCGGAGAGGAGCTGTTTTGAGTTGCTTTCATATGGCATTCGTATGGCTCTGAATAAGTACCGAGTTAAAAATAACTTTCTACCTGGCATTGCCATCGTCCTTAATTATCTTTCTGTGACAAATAAGATACAAGAAAATTAAGGATAATTAAAAAAAATATTGAAGTTTTTGTAAATTGCGATATCGACTTGGGCTACTGTGAAATTTTTATTTATTTTTTTTAACACCTCTAAATTGTGAAAATCAAGCTGATCTTTTTTGCTTCATGGAGTCATCACTACCTGTTCTTGGTCACCGCAGAACACACAAAACTCGTACCGCTTGACGATTTTCCACGGATCCTCCGTTACGGTTTTATCGGGAAGACAAATCCTTTTGATTCGCCGAAACCGTTCTTTTGGTCTCGTACAGTTTGAAAGGAACGATTATTAGTTTTGAGCTTTTGTCAAGGGCTTTGTCTTGCACGTGGCATCGACTAGGACCCAGGCTCCATCATCTGCAGCTATTATTTTCCTTCTCACAAATTCCACCATGGAATCAAATCCGTCTTGCACGTCTGACATTTACCAGAACTTGCTTGAGACGTCCTGCTGGTTTGAAAGGTTCTTCTCAAACTAGACGTCAAAGACAATTCACTGAGGTCCACTTAACCCTCTTACTCAGGATGAAATTTAATATCGCTTTGTTATCGGATCTCTTTCCTTAGTCTTCAAGAGCTTTGCAAAATGTCCTCAAGACACCTCCTCGCTACGTGCCCCTTTGCTGCCTGTTTTCATGAGTACAAAATTTACTCAATCAAAGCACAATAACATAGTCGTTTTTAATTAATAATACAGAATACGGTACAAGGAAAAATGTTATACCTGATCGGTTGGACGATTTATACTCGATGTTCTTGGGGTGTCTGAGGGTTTCTAAATTACCAGTTGAAATGTTTCGAAGGGCATTTCTCAATAAGAAAAAAAATCCTCAGTCCAGTAACGTGTCGAGGGTAAGAGTACATGGTTGAATATTACTGAAAAACTTCAGGGTCTTTTTCATCGAAACGTGCCTTGTATCCCTGTCGAAGCGGACATAAATTCCCTTAAATCGTAGGTAACTGAATGTTCGTCGTGTAGCCTTACAAGGGAACTTTAAAAACCATAGTCAGTACCCTCGTCCAAGTATAGTTCACGTCAGTAAGGATTGGACTATTATGATTTCTTTTTTTATTTTTTACTTTTTTCTTCAGCATAATGCCAAAATGTCAATCTCGTATTAAATATATAATATTTCGTTGAAAAGACCTTTCATGGCCTTTCAGCATAGAAAACGGGTGTAGAGCTTTTAAAACGGCAGGTAATGGGACGTTGAGTCCTAAGTCCTTCGGAATTCTTATGAAAGACTTCAAAGACTTTCCCTCTTCCGCAGTGACGGACGTTTTCTTCATTGGTCTCAGCAGAAGACTCGAAAGCGTCCCTCGTATGGAACGATTTGACGTCTTTATCGAGACATCCTCGTTTCCCATTGCCGAACGGTCACGAAAACCGCATTCACGCAAGGTTTAACGTGTTAAAGATGGATAGTGTGGCCTTCGGCTCTTTTCAACACCCACGGTCAGACGGCCCACGCGGCCATTTTGAATGTCTGATTTTGCCAGGTTTGTTGCTCTTGTTCGGCGCTTTGTCGAAAGAAGGTAGTTTATTCCGTGACAAGTTTCGCGCTAGTCCCAAAGGCGCAGGCATCCCTAGAGCCGGCAAACAATTTATTCGAGCACGAGACCATCCAGAGCACCTGCACCTAACCTTATCTAGAAATAACTTCAGTGCCTTTCTGAAAACCTCCCCCTCGTTTCTACATCGAAATCATGAGACGATTTACTTAAATTTTTTTTATTTTCCCTCCTCGTATAAACCCCAATAACTTGAATCTCCGGATTTACATTTCTTTATGAATTTCATCCTTATCACTTGTATGTAAATGTATACCTGGATATGTCCTTTTCTAAACATCGGAACTATTGAATCCGCGTGGCAGAAATCCCGTGGCTCACGATATCGTGACGTGAAAACGTGCGAAGTGGAAATACTCAGAGTACATTCGCTGAGGTTCTTTATCGTGAAGTCGTGCAATAAAGAGCAGCCATAAGTTCGCGAAGAGCAAAAGCGAATGGTGGACCAAACAGGATGTGTCCAATCGGAGCGCCGACACCGCTGGTTAACACATGCGGTGAGAACGGCTCTCTTTGCCTTGCAGTTCTGATGCTCTCATTCTTCTCTTTAGATTCTCATCCTGCATACGCTCGTTCTGTACCTCCTTTACCATCTTGTCGTTCTCCTTCCCTTCCATTACTTTCCGTTCCTCTTGCTTGTGGTGAACGAGTCGTTCGAGCGAAAGATGCTCGGAACGAAATATCGGCGGTTCTACTCGCGTATACGTTGGCACCCTACACCATCCCTCTTCGGGTATCGGGAGAATCTCCATTTTTACATACGTAACCTCTACCACTTTCTTAGACACCCTATTCTCAGCTTCATTCCTGTTTTCTTCGTTTAGCCTTGAACGTGGATATTGTGTATAGTATGGATACCTGTGTAAGATGCATATATATAGCATGCTATACAATTCTTGGAAACATTGAAGAACCTCCAGTTGTCGCAGATTCTACTGGTACGATAATGGGGTTGTTAATGGGGTGATCAGTATTGCTATGGGGGATGGCCATTTGTGCATTGGGTCTTCAGGTAATATTATCCACGGGGTTGACCATTCCAAGAAGTCATGTTTCGCTCAATTGAAATTGAATAGGAAACAATGAATGCCACTTGTGTTCTCGACTGTCATAAATTACCTCATCCTCTTGGACAAACATAATTAACCATCACTCATATGCGGGCTTCTAATGAATTTATAGCGCTTTCTAGTTGTCTTTGGTGGTTAGTCTTCATTAAGATTAATACCGGATCTCGACTGCTTTTGCGTTACGTTTAAGGCTCGTTAACGTATCAGACAATATATAGATTGTGAAAGCACAGTTGTACGAGTCATTGGATCGTTTCGACATTGATATTCAATCAAAAGTGATCTGACAGTTTGAAAAATAAAATTTTGATTGTATGGAATGAAATTTTTTTTTAATTTTTCAAAAAGATACCATCGCTTATAAAATTTCGTGCGATGAGATTTGAAAATGATTTTTAAATATCGATATAACCGACATCGCTTCTCACGATCATTCGTCCTGTTGTTTCTTTGGGGACTGGTTGTCGTAGTGAGTAGCCGAAGAATTTTGGAGGTGAACCTTTTTTGTCCTTTGAAAAACATGGCGCTACGTGTAAAAATGTAAATTACAATCTCCCTGAGTCCGAACGGAACGTATATATACCTACGACCCAGCGTCGTTTTTATAAACCTTTCCAGTCAGGTTTTTCGTGCGTCGACTCCAACCCTCTGACTGACGTCTTACTTTACGAGACATGGTAGGCAGGAGACAAATCCATTGATTTATATCCTCCGAGTAGCCGCCTGCTGCAGGTGCATCCTTTGAATCTTGAGAAGGACTCGGACGTAGATAAGCGATAGATAAGTCAGCACGTCCGTAGAAATTTCTTAAGAAACGAATCCCTTCTTGCTCACTACCAAATGAAAGACTCGAATTTAAAATAAAAATTATTTAAATCCGAATTTTTATATCTGGCATAGACTTTTATGTCTTTACAGATCTCAATGCGATTCTCCTAGGACAAAACAATGCTATTCGTTATTGTACGATTGTTATATTGCAATTTCAATTTTTGTTCCAGCGTGAATCTACCTTTGGTGCATTCTAGCTGTGTGCATCCGCCTCTTGCCACAATAAAGATGTATCTGTCAGAGTAGCCTGGTGCTGCAGCATCTCCGTCCGTATCTTCAGTAATCTTTCTCCTCACTCTCAACCGTTTTCTACCCATCCTGATCCCAATCCCCATTCCCATTCCCATTCCTATTCCCATCCTTATGTTCAACCTCGTAGCCAACCACTGCGTAGCCCTGTGGTTGATGCCTTCTTCGTTCTTAGCAACTATTGGTTTCGTCGAGCCTCCACTGTGCTCTGTTGCAACTTCTCTTGCATCACTGTAGTGAAGATTGAGATCGGCCGATATAAAAAGGATTGCAGACGATCGGAGAACAAAATTTAACCGTTTTGTAATCCCAAAAGTTGACTTTTATAATTAGAATATAGATTTTAATAATAAAGATGTTAATGATCAAGGTCGAATTGATTATAAAATTTTTTAAATTTCATATTTATTATATTAAAAACTATACGTATAAATTAATATGAACAATAGTAACACATTTATTCAAAGATAAATCAGATTATTAAAAATTTAATTATTAATCACACTTTATATAGTATATTGATTTTTCGTATATTCAAATTACTCTTAATGCTAAATTGTCACATTTTTAGTGTACAACATGGAATTTCGAAATATTTGTTATAAAACTTTTCTCATGTATAGAAGAGAAGAACTTAGGATTCTGTTATCTAATATATTACAGATGCAGATGCAACGCGGCGCACCTGCCACCTTGTCCGCTCATATATCATATTCGTATGAGTGCGCACCTACCTTGCCTTTCTTTTTTTATCTACGCATATGAGATTTATAAAAAAAATAGAGAAAGGGACACAGGTAACTATTTCACGATAATTAAAATTTACGACTAGATATTTCGGCTTTAAAGATGCGAGTACCATTGGGGTTGCTTTCCCTGACCCGATATAAATTTTCCAGACTTAGGTGGTTCCTTTTACCTGAAGTTAACTTAGCTCAAAATAGTTATCCTTTAAGTCAACCCACGTCTCCAGGACGTTTACGTAACATTCAAAAATATTTTCACTTCTCCTCCACCAAGAAAAAACCATTTCACCTTTATAACATTCTAACAGTGTCCAAAGTTATATCAATTTGCCACCTTATCATCTTCTTACAAAATTTAGTACCATACCAAGTACCGATAACAGTTTCTCTTTGAAGTTTACATAAAGAGTGATTTCTCAACCCAAGAGAGAAAAAATAAAACTCATTATGCTCGTTCACGTTTAGTACAGCTTTTATACAAAATTCTAATGTATCTTTTCAAAAGATCCTCGACACTCTAACCATGTACAATAGTTCGTTTCATAATAGCCAAAGGCAAAATCATTAAGGGACAAAATCTTCAGGTCCAACTACTTTCATCTGTAAGAATAGGAAGCGTCTCGACTAACTAGGACGTCTAACAGCAACAAGTAGGTATAATAATAGGATAGATCCAACTTCTAAGAACAGGAAGTCTTCTCAAATAATCACATTATAAATTGCTTGTACGTTGCTACAAGTCAAAGAATTCTTACTGACTGCAGTCTCTGTCGCATCTTCAGCAATTTGTGTAAACACTTCCCCGAAGTAAAGAACGACCCAGAGTTTCTCGGTACAAACAATTAGATAGCTGATGACGACTCCTCGGAAGCTTGCCTCTGTAAACGATCTTTGGTCCAGCAGAATGAACGCGCGTCCATCTACACGTGTTTCCTGGACAAACCTTTTTACCGTTTATTTCGAAACTTGTTTAAACTTAGACTTCAACGATGTAAGCTACAGACTTATACTGTCATTTAAATCGATTGTAGCTAAAGTAGGGTTATTTTATATATTACAAAAAACGATTATCGAACCCATGGAATTTTTAACCTCAAAAAATTTCAAATCATTTTCATCCCGGATGCAGATTGCTTTGAATATCACTTCTTCAAGATATTGTAACCGTATCCGTATCGAATTTAAGGAAAAGATATTTTTAGAATGTAACCTATACAAATTGTCTACCTACTTGTACATTGTTGATATATATATATATATATATATCCATTTATACAGTATATAAGTGTATACACTGTATATATACACACGTACATACAGGTAGAACATACTATATATGGCGGACACGGTTCATGATGAACGTGGAGCATTCGAATTATTTTTCAGGGACTATTTAGCTGTGTGAAGCTGTTTGTATATCTGGTTACACTTACGTATGTTTGAGTACAGTACGTATACCTACATGCTTGGGAGTAGATATGAAACCGACCACGAGCCGCCATTACCGTCGCGATCCTCTCTTTTTCTCCGCTACGCCCGAGGCAGCATCTTAACAACTTAATTTCTGACGATAGAGAGAGAAGCCGCTCGGACCGTTCTTTTTTTTCTACTTTTATTATCCTCTTTTTCATTGCCTTCGTATACCTTACCTCTTCCTTCATCTTGTTCCCTTTCCTTTCATCCTAGGTATGTCTATCCTTTTCTCTTTTCTTTATCCATCTTGTTTCATCCAGACCAGAGTTCGCCTCTGGGTTTGTCCTACGTCCTATCGGTTCGCCTCGAGATTTTCAGCCGATCCATGAGCATTGGTTTCAGATCATTCTAGGTACGTTGTGCATGAGTAGTCAGGAAATTTTTGTTTTCTTTAGTTTCTGCTTCACTTCCGTCAGAATCTTTTGTCTTGATCCAAGAATTTATTTTCAAATTTCCAAGAATCATTAAGCCATTGGTTTTAGAATTTTTGTGTAATTTTACTCTTCGTCATTTAGATATTTTCGAAACTCATGCAGGATTGTGATTCTTGGTATTTTTAATGCGATCAATGCAGTTGGAGAAAGTAAGGCGAAGAGTGATTATTGCTAAATAAAAATAAGGATTGGCACAAGATGAGAAAGCAGGAGATAAAAAAGGCCGGTCTTTGAAATCAGACAGAGAAGTCTCTCTTCGCCACCGTTGTACGTATATCCACTCGCGTCCATCGGCGTCTACAGCGAAAGATGGGCATCGCGACGTCAGGCTCTCTAGGCTATTGCCGCCCTGGAAACCAGTTCCGAGATGTTTGGAGCGAGAGGACGTCTTGCCAGAGCAGGATCGCATCTTGGAGGGAGAAAATGAGAGAAGATGAGGGAGAGGACACGACTGGTCCAGCACGTCTTCATTAGTCCAGCATCCCGCTCGTGGCAGTGGCGTGGGTAACCATAGTCGTGGTAGTGAAATTGTTGTTTTCATTATATTCCTGATCGGTCGGATGTGTCTGAAATTTTTTCAGTTTCCCACATGTTCGTAACCAGTACTGAAGTTTGTAATAAAAATCCTACTAAAATAGTTATAATAATTTCTTTTTATATTCAAGTTGATCTCTGCGTGCTGCATATACTTACAATTAGTCATGTCGTCAGCTGCTTGTATTAAACTATGAGGTTTACTGAAATTTCATAAATCTCAAGAAATCCTGGTATACCCGAGAAGCACGATGCTTGAAGTCGTTAACGACCGTATGCGCCATATATTAGCTTTTCGTGACGTTGTATATGGTTAAGCACACGCATTATAACTATACACGTATAGTTATAATGATTTGTGACTACCGTCGGTCTCTTTGATCTTGGCCATCGCGAGGCGTTAGAACGCGCCGCCGCCTTCGAGTCCGGCTTCTCAATTTCTCTTACTCTCCTCCCTCTTCATTTCTCAGCTTCCGTTCATCATCGTCCACGTTCCTTCGGGCGTTCTATGTGCAACATTTTTTGAAAAACTCTGATCCCAATATAGGCTAACGTAGAACTCTGTTACAAGGTGCGTAATTTTCAATGAAATTCTTTACTCGTTGCAACGGACTTGAGCGAATTGTTTAAATTTTAAGGCTGTATTGAAAATTTGTCTTTTTTTCAGTTTTCAGTAATTATAAGGGATCTTTAATACTTACTTGACGTATCGAACGGAAACTAATAATTGAGCAAAACGTTTAACCTTTTTACCTGTATTTTTTTTCGTTTCTTCATTCTTCCACAGACAGCAAAGGGAATGTCTTTTGTAAATCCCGTCATCGTAGTACGACGCTATAAGTTTTTTTTACTGAGGCCATTCTTACTGTCGCAAAGTCAATTCACTTTTTGCGGTAATCTTGGTTTAAGTCGGGAACGCTTCATGGAGACTTTTTTTCTGCTTGACGTGTCGACCACAACCGCCACATTGAAGCAGTAATGCAGCCAGTTGGAAGATATTGGGGATATGGTTTTTCGTTTTTGGATTCATTTTATCTGAGTAAATGAAGCGGATAATTGTTTGGGATACTATCAAGTAATGTATTTCTTTCTTTTGATTTACAAAGTCTTTTCATCAGGTGTTTCGATTTTGAAAAATGCTAATGCATCAGGTATTTAGAATTTATAAAGAAGGTTTTTTAGCTTATTCCAATTTTTTAAATGAGCCGTCTTAGCAAGTGCTATTATTATCACGGTGTTTTAAAATAGTACAATTTATATTTACCTGCAAGTTTTTGTAATTATTTTCGAACGACCTCTTTTAATGCCTCATACATATTTAAATAACAAAAATAAACTTCTTATTCAGAGAAAGAACTTATTAATTTAGGACAATTTCTTTATAAGCATTTTTCAGTACGATTTTTAGTTTATAAATAAATTTAATCGCTGGAAACACCTGATATAAACATATTGCACTTTTTTAATACAATATAATGTTATAATACAAACATGAGACCATAGTATCCCTACTCCAGCTATTAATCGTGTGCTTTTAAGGGCATTTATCACAAACGTTACGATTTGATGACATTGATATATCAGATATTACAATTTGTAACAGAATTTCGATTATCTGAACCAGTCAAACATGAAATTCGAATAACCTAATAATCTTTGAACAATAGCACAATTCCTTATTTTGTACATATATTTCATGTTATTTATACAATGCAACAAATTGAACAACAATAAAATTAGGATATAATTTAATCACAGGTTTTAATTATTCTATATTTTTCGAGACTTAATAAAATCTTGCATCAAACAGCATTGATAACGGATGTGCAATATTAATACCGTAAGATATAATAAAAATATGATTAGATAGGGAAAAATCGACGCAAGGTAAAGACCATTATTCCTCCAGTGGTGTCATCTTTTTTTTGTCATACGAAATGTACACCCATCGAGACACCACTAGAAGATTAATTATTAAACCAATCTCTGAAAATTAAAAATTACCAAGTATTGATTAGAAAATTAGTTTTCCAATAAAAAATTTCATGAAAAAAAATGCTTGGATCAAGAAACTCGACAGTCTCGCGCCAAGTACCGTAACGGCGGAGAGACCACCCGAGTTACTGTACAGCCGTGCACTCGCTGAAGCAACAAATAAAAAAAATTGTTTTCTCGGAAAAAATGCACTTTTAGATAAATCTCGCAGTGTTCCAGCCGCAGATATAAATACCTTTGATTTAAACAAAGAATCAAGTAAATCGAAACTGCTCAATCATGAGATATTCACACGGTACATCCACAAAGCATATTGGGAATTTTTTATTCTGCAGAAAAAAATGCATTTTGTTCATCGAGCTACCGTTTACAATAAATTTTCAGCTAAGGCTACCTTCAGAGCAGTATGAAAGTAGCCTTTAGTTTGCATCGCTAATTTAACCGTCATTCTTGGAAGTCTCTGAGTGTATGCCTGTGAGCTAATATTAATGAAAATGTGAATTTGCTATTATTACAAAAAATTACCCTCCGAATACGTCAAAACATAAAATTTCATAATCCTGATGATGAAACACCCTTAACGATACACGATTAAAAATTCTCCATAATTATTGTCAACAGAATCATTCGTACATCAGCCTCTACATTTAATAAAAAATCTTTAAATACTGAGTGCAAAAGTTATTGTTGCGTGCATTTACTTAGAAATGAATTCGCAATGCGTTTCTACTATGTGTTGTTCGCCGTCGTAATAACCAATAGAAACCATAATCAGCAATCGTGCATAGCAAAAATAAATACGTTACATCTATACAAATATTACTTGACATACAATAACAAAAATTGTGCAGTTATTATTATAAATTCTCATTAATCTTAGACATGAATTATATACGACACAACACAACATTGATATGATATAGATAATATTTCCAGCATGTGTTTCTTCATTGTACAGTGTACAATAACTTTCCAAGATTTTCGCAACCTATATCCAACTATGTGATCAGGGAATAAATTGATTATTTTAACGTCGTTGGTCAAAATTTTTGATTGACACGTTTAATGGAACATGGCTTAGCAGCGGCCATAGGTTCATTATGTTCGAAGGAAGCTCCTTCGTTTTGCAGCAATCAATATTGATATTTTTCATTTGATATTGAGTCCATCATTAGAAGCTCATCATGTTTTCAATATTCTATACAGCGTCGCTAGATAAGATATATGATGCTGTTCAAAATCTCTACTAATATCATTTCCGATATTTTCTTCTTTTTCTATATTTCTTGATCGTCGTGAACAAAGTTCAATTTGTTGTCATTGTTCTCAATGCACGTTCGTGCAGAATATAGATACATTGTATTATGTCTTGTTTAACTAGGGCCTTTAAAAATTCACAGGCAGGTCCCGCTTGTCAACAAGTTTCGTCATTTTTGGTATTACGTCAATGTGCAGCAACAATAGTTTTAGACAGTAGCAAAATGCAGCCACAGCAGTCTTTTTTTATGTGTTTATAGCCTGCCAGACTACATTGTACACAACTGTTACTTATGTCATCTTGTAATTTGGCCTATTATTGTTGCTGCTATTGGTGCAGTATACTCGAAGCACTGGCACCTTTGTCAATTGTTGTTCTTTGTTTCTTTTTGTACGATTGTTCGTCAACCCTCTGCAATTGAGTTTTCACGGATACTCGACGTACAATTTTGTTTTTACAATTTCGACAATTATTCATAGTTGATAATATACCACACGTTATATTTTCGTACATGATATTTTTTGTTATGGATATACAAACAAAGATTATTCTATACTGAATATTTAAACAAGATTCATTGCTATTAATTTTGCGACAGACTTTTTTCAGTGTCTACTGCAACCTGTGTTCTTAATCCAGATTGGATTTGAATATCCGTAAATCCTCAACACGTATTTAAACGATGATAAAGTTGGACAAACAGTCTGGATTTTCGTAAAAAATTATTTTGTTCACCAGGTCCTGTTTTTGTTCAATTAGATTTGAGTGGCATTGTTTAGAAATAATTATAATCGCGACTACTTTCATCTGAATCTTTAAGTTCGGAGAGATAGACTAAAAAACATCATAGAAGCATTCCATTTGAATAAATACATGAAAATGCATTGGGTTTTCGAATTGTTGTTGTGATGTTGCATGTATGCAAATCTGTCGCATACTATGTACGATTATCTAAATGGTAACACTGAGTTCGAGGTATCGTTGAATGCAGCCATGCAACGCTGCGGTTATATACTATAACAGCACAGAGAGGCTTAAGAAGAGGAAAAATGACCATGCAATTTCATGTTCTAATTGATCCGGCAAATCGATGTGACATCAGATCGAATATGACGTTCAATCACGAAAAAGATAGGAATTAATCTTATAGTAATTTATTCAGCATTACGATTAATTTTCTCTATTCGCTTTGTGCGTACCAATGCAGTTACATATTAACGAGCATGCATAGAACTGTATATATGAACGAAATGTCTCTCGAAAACTTGCGACGAGCAATACAGATGGCGCAGACATACAGCACGTACATTTCAACACGTTAGTCAAGTACAACTCTATTTGTACGCAAAAAGCAAATAGTTGTTCGGCAACATTTTTTTGCCCATTATCAACATGATTTTCTGTTAACGTCAATTTTACCGTGTGTATTTGTTACTGACACATTTATACGGCAAACATATATGTATGTACATGACGACCAATCAGTACTTTTTTTTTATTCTTAAATAGTCGCGTGAGCATAATTTATAGTTGTATCACGAAGAAACAATATTGAACAGCAATTTCTTAAACAACAATCAATTCTTATTGGAGGATATTTGATAAGTGTAAAATATATTCTTGCTTACTCCATTTTCAATGTATACGCTATTTGATTAATCCAGTTTTTCATTGTGATCATGCAATATCATCATCCTATTTTGTACAGGTTCCACCTACGTCTGTCATGTGCGTTTATGCTCATGAATTCCCACCACAACTCCCTTTACACTTAATTTAATTGATTTCAATTTTGAACCATGTAAACAGTACTGCGGAAAAACTGCCACGGTCCAGGCTCATAATTATGAGAACGGTTAATGTACAGGGTTGTTCATTAATTAAGGTAACCCAATTACTAGTAATTTTTTGTTCTATTGGAGCCCAAACAATACAAAATCACTGTAATTCAGATTACCATTATTAATAAACAAGGCTATACCTATAAGTAGTTACGTAAGTAATCACATCGATACGAAGACACAGTCACTTTAAACAGTAAGCGCCTTATGCGTAACACGTATAACAGCGACACAGTCGAAGTCGATGAGTTCTTTTTATGAAGAAGTGGTTTTTCAAATGATATTAAGCATGCCCATAAAATCTTTCGGCGTTTCAGCTCGGTTTTCATCTCTATTTGTGTATATATATTATATTTTTTGATCATTGTCTTTTCATTTCTTTTCCTCCCCCCTGCTTTTATTTTTTTACTATAAAATCCTAATATTATTCGTTCATTTGACATTTACCTAAGATGCTTTTGCTGAGCTTCGTATCTCTACCATATCACAGAAAATACTGGCATCCTGTTATTTTTCTCTAAATCATCATTTTAGTCATTTCTAATGCCTGCATCCGGTACGTGCTCTAAACGTAGGATGCATATACCAAAAAATACACGCTTATACGAGTTATACGATCACTATCATCATATAGCTGAATAATTATCTGTTTTAGGAATTAATTCTCACGATTTATCCTGGGATCATTTTATCATTGATATGAACAATCAAGCGAATTTTTATGTTTAAAACAGTTTCACGAAACACTTGATTTTATATCGTATGATATAACTTACGTGTGGATATTTTATACTGTAACTTATGTCGTACATGGTTGTAATGGAAAATAATGGTTGTATCTTTGGAATGAATAACTGGAATAGTAGCACTGTAAATATTTACAGAAATATTCTATAAGATACTATTAGTCGTAATCATGATTCTGGTATATTACAGACAAATTTCAAGTCATCTTTCAAATTATGGAGTTTGGTTACAGAGGGTTATTAGTTATAATTATTAACGCCGCACTATCAAATAATATAAAAAATAAGATAATACAAATTTTACTTTGATCATAGAACATGGCCAAAGTTTTGATGTTTTAATAAATAAAAAAAATAATAATTAAAAAATGAATCATATGTAAGTTAGAAACCCACACAAGTGACTCTAATACAATATTGTGCCCTTTAAACCTAAATGTTCCAGTTAATTAACAAAAGGATCGAATCCACCACCTTGCACCACGCATGGATCGCGCATATTTAGCGAATTGTATTGTCCTTACGAGTTAATCATTTTTTTTTGTTCATGGGTAATCACCGAAAATTATTATCCTTACAGATTAACACCTATAGATTATATTACTTTTTTTCACGCGGGTTACCTATATTTTGTGAACAGTACTATCTATGCAAACAGCAACAGTAATTTCTTAAGGGAACTGGGGGGTCCATATCTTATCCTCGAAATGAAATGTAATTTACAAGAATCTAATAACAAACTGTTATATAAACGCAGTACACGCAAATTTTTGCAAGCTCCATCTTTACTTACACGAAACTTTTATGCGTAAGAAAATAACTGGCAAATAAAAGTGTAAGTTGTATACAATATTTCAACGTGTAGCATATGTCAAAATTTTCTATACATCTCATAACCATTATTTCGTAATTATTCTTTACGAAAGTTTAATTTCAGGAAATGTAGAATTTGCAAAAAGACGTGTACTCCGGTTCAACAAAGATGATGCATCAATTCCGTGTGATTTGTGATTTTCGAGATTAGAGATTTCGGATGATCGTTGACACTTTTTAGCCCCCTTAATTAACGACTAAGAGATTAGACTATCAGTTTGTCCGAGATGGATTTTTCTCGCTTATACATATAATTAAATAATCCCTAATGGTCGGATGCTTGGAGTATGCATTAGGTAACATTTATACGGACTCAATACGTGGACGAGGTGGCTTGGAGAGTCCGAAAATCTTCTGCGAAAATATTCTGACTAACTGGAATTCTTTTTTTATATCACGAGGGTAATTTAAATTAAAGTAATTTTAATCGTATTGATATGATTTCATAATGACGTATAGATAAAGATACGCATTATTTTTCAAGTGGATGTAATGATCTTTTTTCGTACTTCTTGAATTCGTTTTGCTTAGATTTCTTATGTCTTTCGCATTACCTCTTTCTCTGATTGATGCTCAACTTTACAGTGTGCTAATTTTCTAATAACTTCTATCATCATTAATTATTGAAGATGTTGGTTTGATCCGATCAATAGATATATTTTTTATCAAGATTAAGATACTGCGTGTTCTGTACCCTAGGACTGTGACAGTAGCAACCGATAGTGTTGTGCTGCGAAATTTATGAAACTGACTTAAACAGTAAAAAACTTGTACTACTTTTTCTAGGTGTTTTGTATAGGAACGTTGATATCCCAATGAGATGTCAAATTCATGAATTTGCTGAAATTCATTCAATTCATGATTTTATGAAATCGTTTTTCCTTCCCATTGTTGATAAACGTGACAGCACGATATATGCCGATTTTTGATCCGATAAAATAGAAGGATTGATTTTACTTTCTCAAAATTCTCATGGATTATAGATTTTAATGATGATGATTGCTAAGTGATCGATATTGGAAAATAATTAAAACGCTATCGAGAAGACTTTGAGTCAGTAAGTATAAGTCTGTTCGAATAGCATAAGATGTTGATTTTTACTACAGACTTACCCAAGACATAAATTACCTACTTTTGATAAACGGATATTTTTTTTCATTCTTTTTTGTTTTTTTTTTTCTCTAGTTTTTACTTATGTAATGAATGATCGGTAATGTACACGGGAAAGAAGTACAGTAATGATTACTAGTTTTACCAGCAGTGAACTCCATTTTCTAACAAAATATTCGCCACTAGCTAATACAGCTAGAATTACCTTCTGAACAGATATGGTTACTGTCTTCTCAATAAGTTTTATTATTCCACACTATTTGTCACTCAAATTTCATACTCAGCTGGGATCTGCTATTAATCAGATTAGTAACCTTTACTGATATTCCTCCATGATACTCGGAACTTGAAGAAACACAGAGATCGGAAGGAATATTTAACACGTAGTATATTCTAATTTAATATTTTATAATGATATCCATTTGAGAACTGTAAATTGTATGGAATACAATGAAATGCATGTTACGTGTTGCACGAATAACGTATGAATATAAGATTGCATGGTATGCATTTGCATTTTCTTTAGTAAATATTATGCGGGGAAAAATGTTATATTTCTTTCTAAAAGATTTTTGTAATAATCCCTTAGTAATTTTCGAAAATAAATTTTAAGAGTTATCCTTTTGTTGCTCGGCATATGGTACCCTATGATATAGGTGACTAGTTCATCGTACTATGGCTATAGCGGACACAAACTGTAATTTAAAATATTTGGTCACGCTTTCTTCTTTTGACTAACCAATTGTCAAAAATTCGTAGCTTAGAAAAATATTTCGTAGCCTGTATAGTCGTGAAAATTGTATTTTAATTTTTGAAAATTAGTTTTGTGTAAGTAGGATTTGATTTTAACGTTAATTTCTTACGTTAAATTGAGTCACATGCCTTCTGTCTTTTATGAGCAAATTAATATTTTTCTTTTCGAATAAGAAACAATTATCAAAAATAACATTGCAATAATGATTTTCAGTCGAAGATAGACCATTATGTAGCGTAAATATATAGTTCAAATTTTATATGCATTTCATTGATATTCCCTTTACTTTCCAGTTTTCTTATAAAAATACGACTTTAAGGTACAAAGGCCTTAGTGCTAGGTGCTGTTGTAGTAACAAACCTACCATGCAGACAGATTTTAATGCTTATAGTAGTCACATAAAACACAGACTGCAGCTACAGGCCTACGAACATTAATAGCACAGCAAATAATGTTTGACTCACTCTAAAAGATATTATCAAGTTGAGGTTTTTTGTTGAGAAACAAACGACTTGCAATTATAAAATTATCGGCCGAGCTCACGTCATTGAAAGCGTTGTAAGAAAATATTGTTGTCGATCAATCCATCTTATGACTAATTATTTAAATTTCAAGATATAACAGTGAATAATAAAATCATGTTGAAAATTTAACGCAATAATAACAGTTCTTTCGGTAACGAACGATAATCCTTCTATCAGTATATAACGTAATTCTCGATATTCCCATTTCTGATATTTTCTCAATGATATTTTTTTTTATACTATTTTTTAGACATATATCTTTTTTCTTATTATCTTGGACTATTTTATATTACTTGCCACTGTCACGTTCCATAGAATAGGTTCCACGTTTAATTATACTTTCTCGTTAATTGAGTATAAATTTCCATATTTTATTAGGTCCAATTTCTGATACGTAAAGTGCCGTCCCATTGGGACAAACAGCAATTCCATGGGGTTTATTGAAGAACTGAAATACGCCAACGTAATTAATTAAATATATAACTTTTTTTAATCCAAACATTATCTAATAAAAAATAAAAATAACTTACTCCTGATATAGGACCCCAAGGTGCAATAATATTTTCGAATTTTGGGTTCAAAATGTATCCTCTGGCTGGAGTGATTGGAGAGCTCGGACCATCCACAGCATACAGATAATTAGCTAGAAAAATAAGTATAACGATCCCAAAATATATCAAAGTAGAATATACATACTAAAAATTATCCAAATAATACAAAGGAAAATCTATAAAGTTTTTCAAAATTGATATTTCTTCCAATTAAACTAAATACCACTTATACCTCAAGATATTCAAATAAATGAAAATAGTAGTATCTAATTCCAGGTTCGTTAAATACTTAAAAAGAAAAAAATAAATAGCAAAAATTTAATAAAATTATCTTAAGTATACGTCCAGCATTGAATAAGCCGTTCGGGATACGAAGTCCCTAATCAGTTACATCGAGAACGATAATTGCCAGGCTCAGATGAACTACGGTAATTGCGTTACCAATTTGTCGACTGCTAAGTAATTACTACAGCCGTGCATATAATTGCATAACTGGCACGCGATATAAATCGTTATACTCACAAAAATGATTTATATCCAGTTCGTTTACATTATCCATAAATATATTCATGCACTTGTAAATAATTTTACACATCAACATATACTTACCATACGACGCAACAGCATAGACTTTACCAAGATCTGGATGTTGAATGGTACGAGGTGGTCTACGTTTTTCAACAGACCCATCCAGACCAACATCCAAACAAATGACCCTCATATTCTCACGATCAGCAACGCAAACGTCTTTGTTCTCAGGTATGATAGCCAGAGAATGTGGAACTCGTAGCGCAACGAAATCTAAGATTGAAATTGATTGAAAAAATGAAATATTACGAATATTACTTATTCTTGCAAAAATTACTAATCTCACCTCCTGGTCTTGGAATTACTTCACGTACTCCTCCCACAGAATTGAAAACCATAATTCGACTGTTGCAATATCCATCGGCCACGACTATTTCACCAGATGGCGCCACCGCGACTGAAGTTGGCTGACAAAAGTGGGAAAGATCTTCTCCCGGTTCAAATCTATGTCCCATAACTAATTTGGGAGTATTGGAACCCCGTTGAAACTGTACAATATGATCGATAAGATAAATGATAGTAGAGGTATGGATGACTAATCACTTTGTTAATTATAAAGGTATGATTAATATTTTATTGTTAAATATTGTTTGGTGAATTTTTGTTTTTCTTACTTTGAAAACTTGATGTAACGCTACGTCGGTCAACCATATGTTACTACTGGTGTCGATATGGATGCCGTGAGGTAAATAAAACATGTCGCTACCCCAGCCATCCAGTATGTCACCAGTTTTTGGATCGAGAGTTAACACTGTATCCTGTAGGATTGGTCCTCGATATTGATCTTGATATTCGAAATTGTCATTGAAAGTGCTAAAATTTCAAAGAACGCTTATTAATTTTTTTATTAAATAAATACAACAGATTTAAATTTTAATTTTGACACACTTACTTGTAATCCCATATTCTGTCGCCTCGATGAAATACTACGGGATTTCCAATGGGATCCACGGAGATACCACTGATTTGGCCGAGATTTTCAGGCCCACGCCATTTGTAATTCTCCACGGGATAGGGTGGTAGATCATATTTTCCAAATGATTGTCTTCCCTAATTAACAAAAAATAATTAATAATTTCCACCCCTATAATTATCATTATTAAAGACAGACGCGTAGAATCAATCCACACCATTTTAAATCATGGAAAACAAATACATCCGTCATTTGTAAGCGGATACGAAACATATGCTATCTCGATAACAGGTTGTACAGACTCGTTTATAAGCGCAACACGTAGTACCGGCTCTATGTCACAGTAACGTACGTATAATAACCTATATTAAAAATCGATTTAATAACGATAGACTCGTATGAGAAAATTTATTAAGCAATTTTCCTAAGATAATACGCGACACCGTTGAACCAGTTAATAAATTTATATTAATCATCGAATAAATCTAGTGACGTTTGGATAAGTGAATATTATACGTGAATTATTTGATTTGGCAAATACATACGTGTAGGAGATATCCAAAGGCGTTTTCGAAGTTGCTTCGAGGATGATTAAGTGAAATGCTGGCCCATCCATACTGTAAAATTACGAGGAGTACCGGAAGCAGGTTAAACAGCCGGAGAACTTGGTGCGCCATTGTCTTCTTCTGTTTTATCAGAATTTCTAACGCTGTTCGAGCTTCGATCAATATTACGCGCAAGCGCTTAGAATCCTCCGTGTTAATACTTGTACGATATGATTTGGAAATAGGAAAAGTACGTAGAAGATTAGAAAAAGAATTGATGAAAATATTAAGAAATTTTTATGTAGGTGTCTCGACGAATCTTGAATTTCGATATTGTTGCGATATTGATATGTAATATTGCTGGATTTATCAAGTAAGTTTGAAAATCGACACTTAGTAGGATCAAATGGATATATGTGAAGAATTTAAAAATAATTAATTTCTCTCGCACAATAAGTATTTATGGTAATCGTTAATTTTTCGATTGATTATTAAAATCCGAAAGGGATTTTATTGATAATCGGTAATACCGATTTTAGGAAGACGAGTTTCTTCTGTTCTTAATTTCTTTATCGTTAATGACTCGGGATCATCGATTGCACGGTTTTTGACGGTTACTGATACTTTCGAAGATTTTCAAAAAAACTTTAACCATCTCAAAGTCATTTGCATCGTGATAAAATTTTAAGTTTATTGAATATCAATGATGAATAAATAACTATCGATTTTTCTTTAACGATTACCCAACAAGTGTCAGTGCGAAATAAAATTTTCAAAATATTTATAAGACCAATCAAATATTTCGAAGTAACAATTTAATCTTTCGATGAATAATTGAAACTTAGACGAAATTCAAGGAAACGTAGAGTGGCAGTTGGCGAACGAGCTGCGCCATGGGTTGTCGGTAACCAACTGCACTTGGTCCAGGTCCTGCAGCAAGGACCTAGTGTAGGTATACAAGGTAGCTGAATCAATAAATTGGCGCAGGTGTCTTGATGAGACCACCCGGGCAAACTAAAAATATTTTTCAATAGAAATCATTAAGAATTAAATCTATTTTGGTGACCGGATTCGATCATTTAACTATTAGAAAAGCATTTTTATTTATCTATAAAACAGCTAACCCCACTGATAAACCTTAATAAACGATACCAATGTGAATGCACCACGAGAAATATAATATCAAGCTAAGTACATATCCCCATCGATCTTACTATTCAGTACCAGCTGCATCTGGTCCACATCCGAAAGCGATCTCAAAGTGCCCTTGATGCGGGTAGATCAATAATGCTGCGCACGTATGTTGCAAACTAGTCCGGGACTAGGTGCATAGGATACGTGATTCGATATTACCTTGCTAATGACGTATTTCGCCCAAATGGTTCCCGGAACTTAATATGATCTCTTAAACGAGCTTCATGCAGTTCCGTGTAAATGGGGAAGGGGAGATGATATTGAATAAAGTTAGGTATGATTTTACTCCGTTACCCAGAATTCTTAAACAATCCAAGTAATTCCCACGAATGATCTCCATTTACCCAAGACAGATTCAATAATCATTAAAGTAATGTTTTTCTGTTTGGTAATTGCCAAGGTAATTGCACATATGATCGCGCGCAATTAGCGAACCATGGTCCAAGCCAGACGAACCTTCGTGGTCCTCATAATTTCCACCTGAAAAATCGTTCCTTTCGGTGTTTTATTGCGACTTAATTATACTGGTCCTGGCGAGACGGTTAAGGGTGGTCTGACTTCTTTTTTTTTTGAAACTTTTTCCTTTCTCAAAATTGCACAAAAAAAGGATCCCTTGAGCCCTCCAGCGAGGTACCGCTTCCCCCATGGACTTGTGCATAACAGGCGGCGAGCATGGTGTCATGGGGTGCAGAATACAGGGTGTAACGAAAATTTCAAATCCTTCAGAGAAATAGGACCTGCGGGGTTTCAAGTGACAAATTTATGTTTAGTACCCGCTGACACACTTCCGCCTCGTGTGTATGTGGAAAATTTTAAAAAGAAAAATCAGTGAGGCAGATACTCTGTAAATGTCTATACAGCTATCTTTACAGCTTTTTCTATCCGTTGTGTGGGTGAACCCAGTTCGACGATAATTAATCGTATTTGGGTCAAACGTCGAAACATAAATTGTTGTTAGAAAAACCCATGGATCCTGACCATATGTGTATATGAAATATGACTATTCGAATAGGGCAGAAAAATCCTTGGACCGAACAACAGTTAGAAATGACTTTCTCTAATTTAATAATTATGTCCATTTTTCAAATTAAATAGAATGCTATTAAACTACTTTATTATGATACGCTGCATAAATATACTGTGTATAAAATAAATTGGCACGATAGAGATATATTATCTAGATATTCAAGATACTTAAATATGTCTGTACTTGCAATGTTAACTTAGCGAATGATTTTAATTACTATTCAATAGTAAAACAATAGAAAATAATATTTCAATAGAAATAACGCGTATAAGGTTAATCGATCTTTATTTTTGTATATGCAATATGCTACAACAATATATAACAATGCGCATTAGTTATAGCCTAATGGTATAATACAGAATATTGTCACAAGAATGTTCATTTGCACTTGTTAACATTCATATAGTTAACAAGTGAGTTATTAATGCTACAATCTAGAGCGCAAACTTTTCTTGGTCTACGGAGGCTTAAATTTTCTAATCAACCCCTAATTAAAAAAACTCTTTCATACTGATAGTCATTGCATCACATATCGTTATACATATTATAATATTACGTCTTTTGATTCCAGCTGGGAGTACAGCGAAAATATTTATATTGAGTCTAACCCCGTGAAACGTAGCACTAAAGGATTGTAAATATTCGTTAATTCGAAACGCCATAAGACGAACGTACTGCCCACCCATAAGCAGCAACAGTATAATCATTATATTAGAAAAGATACAAATTAAAAAATATAAATTAAATATAAGAGTTAAAACGTGCCTAATTCCAGATGCTAATGCAATAGCACTTTCGATGTTCCAAAATTCGATAATTTCTCAACTTTTACATAATTATGTATGTAGTAAGATTAGCATGATTAGCATGAAAATGGGCACGAACTTTCCAGATAACCCAATACATAATGGATTATTCGTTCGGTACCTTATGAGATCATCATCAGTGTCTCATTAATGGGTCGTTAAAGGTACATAACCAGGAAATACGGTAACTAAAAATCCTGGAAAAAACATTATATCATAACTCTGCAACCTATGCCATTATAACAGTAGTGTATTACATTAAAGCATACGAAATTTGGCAACTTTCACATTATGTTGATATCACCGTAAATTAACGATTTAAATATGAAATTGCGAATTCATCGAATTCTGATCATTTGAAATTTGGAATAGAGTCAAGAGAATGTTAAAAGTTGTGCGGTGTAAAAGGAATTCATTGAAAACTTTTTATTCTACATTCGCTCGACTAAGAGAAACAATTTCATTTCCTTTTCAAGAAATGAATAACGGTTCGGTGTTATATCGCTCTAAGAAGCTAATCAAACACTTTATGCTTGCATCGTGCGATGCAATTGTCACTGGCTGTGCTCAGAAGAAACACCGCTGAGGCAGGAAACACATTTGATTGGTGAAATCTCACAACTGTTTCAAGATGAACGATTAAATGACCAATCAAATGTATTTGCTTCCTCAGCGGTATTTTGGCTGAACACAGCCATTAATATACCTTAATGCTATTTTTATAATTTTGATTAACAGTGGTTACAGTTTGGTTCCCATTTGTTTTCCCTAGCATTTTTACATTTCACTGTGTAATATTATTCTTGAAATATTACAGGCATAATGTACCGACAAGCATATGGTGTTCCCTCAAGCATTATTTATCAATTTCTAATGTAAGAGATGTTTCCGGTTGTGTCCATATGTAACCAGTTCTGGTCATGCTGCAATGAGCATCATAATATCTTCCTGGCGCACGACAATAAGACCATCTTGGACATCGACAACGAAATTTACTGTGAAATTCTTCCTTGCACACCTCGTTCCACCAACAGGTCCTCTGATCAATCAGAATACACAACGTACAATAACGTCATATAAATATAGATCATAAGAAATTATATATATTATTCATACCTCTGCAAGATATCCGCGTACACTTTGATCGCTGTAATTTCTCTTGGTAATAATGTGCCTAGCATTTGCTGAATAGACTCTGGTGCATATTGCTAAAAGCAGCAGTAGACACAATTTACTTCTAATCTGAAAAAAAAGTAAAAGTGAATAGCTGAGATAAAAATGTCAAAATTATTGTAGCGCTACCGTTATTGCTATGAATTTTTCTTAGTGTATGTATTACAAATTTCTTCTGTATAAATCTCAAGTTTTTTCTCCTCTTCGATTGGGATGAGATTTATATAGGAATATGCAACAGCTGTTAGCAACAGTTCGCACCGATCAATGAACGTGACGTAGACATTTCAATCAGTTTATTTCACGCTCCACCTTACGCTATGGTACTCACATTATCGCCCATCACATTGGTTGTGTTGTAAAGCATCGTACGTTTCAATAGTGTTTGTTGTAACGCCTTAGCTAGGGTATACGCCACGAAATAATCAACACTTCAAAGGCATGGTTGCTACGTGATGAGATTCTGAACGGAAACACTGAAGCGGATGATAGGAGCATGCGTGGTGCAATGATTCAACCCTCATTGATGTTGTTTGAGGTAGGTCAGGGCATACAGAGCGTCCAAAGACGATTGATTTTTTAGACTAGAGAAAATGCTTTCTTATTTTTTTTATGTTAACGTACGTTCGAGGCATACCTCAATGTGAACAGTTTTATCGGGGATAAATATAGAATTCGTCGTGGATAATGCAGATTATAAATAATATATTTATTTTTGAGACTTGCAAAACACATTTTTGGGTACCAAAAAAAGATTGTGAATTTAGACAGATTAGAATGAATCTAGTATCGAATCCCTGGAAGCATGCAATTCGATAAACAAGTTTACTAGCAAGAAATCTTCTTTCAGGCGTTAACGAGATGTTATATAGACATCATTAATATAGGATTGAGTTCATCCTTTGTAGATACGAGATATTATTTTAAAGGAGTATTTAGTAATATTTAGAAATTAATATTTTAGTTCTGTTATCGGAATTATATCTTCATATTCAAGTTTCACGTGCTAATAATTGTCATACCTTACTAGGGCAATTTGTAGTACGCACATGCGTGGTTGGACTTGACAAGATCCGTGATCCGTGGGTAATTTCAGTGTCTTCGGATTTTAGACTGTTATAACATCTTGTTATTTATATTTTTTGAAAATGGTATCACGTATTTTGCTACGGCAATGTGTTAAAGAACTTAGAAATAGCAATAAGCAATGGTAGGTTATCTTTATGAAATTTATGTCGTGATTTTATATTTTTTTTAATACAAAGACATATAACCTAACTCAATCGTTTTATGTAACCAATGTACTTGTTTCTAACTTTAAATAAATGTTTAAATGACATAAAAAGTTATCGAAGAAAAATGAAGTAGTTTTTAGTAATCTACATGAAATTATTTCAGGACTGAAAGAGCCATTGCTACAAACGCCCAATGCAATACTAATAAATTAGTTGATATCAGTAAAGCATTGGAAGTACCTGAAACTGTTCAGGAATCTACAGAAAAATTTATCAATCCTATGGAATTTAATAGACAACAGCAATTAAAGAAATACATTGCTGTCTCATCTCAAGAAAATATTTCAATAGTAACTGGTATTCCGGAAGAGCATATTAAGACTCGTAGAGTACGAATTTATCAGCCACCAAAGAATGCCATGCAGTCAGGTACAAATAATATACATAACTGGCAAATTGATTACGACACTCGTGAACGCTGGGAAAATCCTCTGATGGGATGGACTTCGACGTAAGCTTTATATAATTGTTTTGAACTGTATACGACTACTGTAAATGGTATATTTATGTCATTTTGTCTATTTCAGTGGAGATCCTCTATCCAATTTAAAAGTTGAGTTTGCTACAAAAGAAGAAGCTATTGCGCACTGCGTTAAAATGCAGTATGAGTATGAAATTCAGAAACCAAATCGGTCTCAACCCAAGTCCCGTTCCTATGGTCAAAATTTTTCTTGGAACAAACGAACTCGAGTATCTACGAAGTAAAGCCAATACGGTAAGCAATATTTCTGCACTGTACAGTAGTCAATGGACGCATAATATTGAGGTCCAATAATTCTATCTGTATCATAATTAAATAAATGTAAACATCTGGTAATCATATGTCTAATTACTCTTTATTCTGGAAATATCAAACGGTCAATGAAATTGTAACTTTAGATATGGAACAAAGAATGTTGAACATTAAAAATAATATTTGAAAAGCAAGAGATGGTATTTATTACAATGGGACGTGCGAATAATATAATCCAGGGAATAGCAATAAACTCCATTATTTATTATTTAGGAATGATTATATAATAATTATATAATATAATAATATTATTATATTATTAATAAAACAAGCCAAAATGTCCTATACGGTTAAATCTAACCGATTTTTTTCCCATCGCTTGAAGTATCGTATTAAGATATCACTAATATAATAAAATATCTGACTAAATAACTACTCCGCATATAATATTGCTGATTCAATTGTGTCCGTTCTGAACCCGAGAGTATATAGAATGAAGATTGTCTCACAAACATTAATAACTATACAAAAGAAAAGTTGTTCCTTCATTGCATAGACTAAGATTGACAACAATAAGTGAACAACTATACAGAATAATTCCTATGTTATCATAGAGATAGCACTACAAAATAATGATTCAAGAAAATCTTAACATTTTTCTAACATAAATACCACGTGTTTTCCATTGCATAAAATTTCATTAAAATTTAACATTACTCTCAGGCCCAGACATAATTTACTCTCCATAAAGAGGCCCCAATAAGGGATTCGAAAACTTCACGCAGATCACAGACGAACTCATTCGTGCATTCGTTCAGTAATAACCATGTCATCTCATATCAATTTAATAATGACAATTGCAACGACAATGCTGAATACACAAAAAACAGGAATAATGATGCTGTTTCTTGGAGAAACAAAAATCACACTTCGACCCATTTGTATTTTTTTTTAAATTTGATAAGACAAACATTCAAAATAAAATGTATACAGAATAATCTAACAAATTATTTCAGAATGCACGGGTCTCCGTCCGTAAACCGTTTGAGTATTTGATATCACAAGCCAACAAGAATTAATGAAATATATATCTACACATGCTTGAGCTAAACATACGCACATTTCATAGTATTTACAGCAGGACTAGAGGATGTGGTTTATTTGCCAATATGACAATTAAAAAGGTCGCTCGGAAAATTAAATCAGAATTGTCATATAATTAATCATTCGCGCCTGCACTGTGCGTAAGTTTCTCCTTTACTTGCTTATCGTCGCATTACACGCTTTTACAAATTTAGTATAACAAGTTTGCAGGCTTACAATTTTCAACTTTTCACCACCTGGCTCATCGTTATCGCTAGCTACAATGTATATCATATATGCATCCTACGACGTCTCCCTTTCGTCTTCGATAACTTATTACTTAAAATTCTTAATGGCTCTTTGCCTTTATGGCATTTATGCTCGGCTAGATAATCATTATGTGTATTCATATATGAAAATCAAGAAATGTTCTATCTTGATTAATCTCGAGCTCTCTTAACCTGACTACTCTTCCTTTATCTCCTCTCTCTTCTCTCTTTTTGTTATCTTTATCGGAACACCTTTTCCGCAGTTTTGCGAAATTTGATAACTTCAACAACGTCTGTACTTCTACGTAACATTTGTTACTGTCTGATTGATCTTTCAGGAGTCACGGATGGTACGGAAAGTAACGTTACACCGATTTAATGGATAACAACGTTATTTCTATGGTCCATTAAAAACTCTTCAATCGGTGCATCGTCATGGAAATCTCTGCGGACTTTGAATTTGCTGGGAGCTTTATAATTTTTTTTTTAATAGATTGACATACGCGTATATGACGATAAGAGGAGTGAATCTTTTTCTTCTATTCGGTTCGGTCTTTTTTTTCTTCTTTTTTCTTTATGCGTAACAAAAAGTTTTTCGATCGCTTAAGTTTTTACAGATCTAACAGGATGTATTCTCGCGGCTCTTACTTTACGCGGTATTATTGTTTGCTTACGTATTATAAATTTACTAATTTATTTATACTTATTGGTTAATTAACTATATTCATTATATCCTCAGTATTATCACCAAACTTGAGTCCCGCTCAGCACGGAGAGAATGCAGTATTAATTCTCACTTATTACTTATCCACAATATTTCACATCCCTATCCCCTTTTCAGGATCCTCACAAGCGAAGCACGTGCTCTCAATAATATTTTCTCGTGGCAACGTAATAATACATTGTTGTCAAATCTCAAGAAAACATATACACGTTATACCGTGCTTCGTCGCGAGGAGCTCACTAGAAACAATAATAAAACATTTAATGGCTACTTAAGTCAATTTAATAATTATTGAAGACATTAATTAACGCCACTTTCCTCTAAACGTTACATAGGCCTTTGATTGTAGAACTCGTTGTAGGGGGTGATCCAAAAAAAATGAAATCGCTCCACCAATTATGTGTCACGTATTATACAAGTATAGTCGTCGATATGAATGGACTTTTAGATTCGCAGAATTTTATCCGGTTAATCATTCGTCTCGCGTTTACTAATTTCTTCGTTACTCTCAGCTTCTTTCTTTTCTGATCCACCCGATACATTAGTCGTAATTTTATTTCTATTTTATATCTCGTGTGGTAAATATTGTCAATGCCATTCCTCTCACAAAATATGCAAGCGAATAAAAGGGAAGCGATCGGTAATTTAAAATGCGATGGCTATTCGATACCCAATCAAAATATCAAGGGCAGTCGCCGAACCAAGTGGTGAATATCAGTTTGACCTATATAGCAAGCAGTATTCTTCTTTTTGTTTTTTTCCTCAATATTAGAATATGGAAGCGAAATTTCAAAACTTTGTACATAAAGTGAAGGTCCCTTCAGAGCATCTATATCTAAAAACTCTTGAATGATAATGTGTTTGATCGATCGAATATTTGTTTTTTATGATGATTTCAAGTCATCAAATTTAGATTGTAATTTTCTAATGATCGTGTATTATTCCATTTGAAATTTCAGCATTTTTTTACCATTTTTTTGTTACGTAATATATAAATATTGAGTTTTTTTTTAAACGTACAAATTTTCCGTACCATCAATATTTTGGCCTCTAGCATTGACAATCAAGGAAAAGCATATAATTAATTTTTCATATCTAACAAGTAAAACCGATAAATTGCATTCGATTGTGCTTTGTATCATTGCCATACATTTTTGTGCATTTTCTTGTGCACTTCTCCCGTATGAAACGGCAAAAATGAAAGTAAGAAAATTTTGCATAATTTCGTAAAACAATTTCGGCGTTGTAAGCCTGCTACAATACGTATGCTCTAGTGATTCAGAGAAATGCGCCTGTGCCATAGAGATATGTACGAAAGAGCTTATGCGCGAACCAGAGAACGCGATAAAGTCAAATTGAATACAATTAAAATTACTTTATTGGATAAATTAGGTTTATTCATGATTAAAAAAAAAAGCAAAAATCACCTAGCTACCAATTTTCACCATGCATTTCAATCTGTGTTAATCGCACCCGGAATTCATAGAAATTATTAAAAAAGGCGATTTTGAATTCTTGCAGTTTTACGTTATAACGATACGAAATTCCCGATTTTGTTTTTCACGATTTGAATAGTCTGCATGGAAAATGAATATTACAAATAATTATAATTTTCGTTGATATGCTATGTTTATGCGTTCTATAATTTCTTTCTTTGCTAATTATATCCCTACCATTAGCATTACGTTTACTATATTACAAATTACTTTCACTATGCACCTATAATTCATTGAAGCTCATTTTTTTCTGCGTCTTCTCGCTTGGGAAAAATCATACCCTCTATCTCACCTTTAATCAGTGGACTATTTGTAAAATGTGTCTCCATACTGTGAATAATGTTATTGAATTTTTTTGTGGGCCGCGGGTATGCATTCTCGTTCCGACATTTTGATCAAACCCAAATACAGTGCTCCGCGTAATGCACTGGTTCGAGCAAGACGTTCGAACGAGAAGGTACTCCAATGGACCGCAAAGTTGCCTATAAATATGGCGTGTCTTATTATTCCATTGTCTTTTTCTTCTTTTTTTTACAAAAAGGATAACGCGATCGAGCACCGATTAAAAAAATCTATTCGAATATTAGAGATCATCGAACCGTAGTGCTTAGAAGAATCGTGAATGATTTTAAGAACAACTTTATTGGAAATTTTAATTGGGAAGTTTCATCGAACATTCTGTTTTTAAAATATTTATATTAAAAACTGAAAATACCGGCTGAAAAATTGAAAAGTTTTTTTCCTTTGAAAACTACATGTATTCTGTATACATATGTATTATTGATTATCAATTAATGGTCCATTGCTTATTGCATATATGATATTTAAGTGTGAACCGATAATATAATTATTTATGTAATTTAATTATCTCATGTAAAGTGAAGCTATTGTGCAATTATTTTTACTGCATTTCAACGTCACCTAATGATCCCCAATACTCGCAAGGAAATAGAAATGTATTTTTTGTTAATATCTAAATAGCAATAATGAAGTGCTAAACTTTTTTTATAATTTAACTGAAGTTAATTGGTTCTTTTATTAAACCAATCGCAAGCGAGAGAGCATCGTGCAAAATTAACATATCGCACAAACCAATTAATTGGTCTTGCAAGATATTAATTTTTTCTACGTAACGTTGCCCTAGCGGTATTTCTAAGTCGCCGTTAGTGCGATAATTTATTATTGATTTACTCTTACCTTAGTCATAGATACGTGCACGCGTGCAGTTAATCACGCTCACGCACGCGCAATCTCTTAATTACGATCTAAATGATCTACGACGGCGTCCTAGAAGCGCCTTTTTTTCATGATTGTACAGTTTTTGAGACGCTCCCAGGAAATGGGTTGTACGCATGCCGTCGCTTCCCTTCGCATATAGACTTCGAGTATGTTTTATTTTACTTCTGTTTCTTCTTTTTAATAAGTTATCGTTAATTGACTTATATTTCATTCTATACGCCTCGCGAAAACCAGCTCCGCGAGAATTTCACCACTCTGACTTTTCCTAATTTCTCACAATAAAATCACCTTGTGCTTTTCAATTGGTTCGAAAATCTTGCACACTCAATTGATCTGTGAAGAATTTTTATCGATCGTATACAGTACTTAATAGTAAGTACGATCATTGTAACCGTAATCCAATAGAAAGTATATAGGGACAAATTATTATTATAATTCAAAATTTTTTTTAACAATTCGAGGCACTATGACGTTATTTAGGAACGATAAAAATAATTTTTTGAGTGAATTAATAATTTTGTTGTGCTTTTCAAAACAGTCATTGATCTTATTGATCAATGTTACAACTTTATTACGGTGTTTGTTAGATTTAAGTTTTATGCTTTTTTTTAACTTTTTTTCGGAATCATCTTTCAACTGATCCTTGCTGATCGTCAAATTTTTATACTCTATTTGATAACTCATGCGACGCAGGGATTTTACTATCCCTTGTATATGACGATCGGGTAACACGATTGTTTAGAAAAAATTCGTTGTCCCGCATTGAAACGCAACTGTCGCGCATTCACGTAACCTACAACTATGCGAAATCTCCCGGAGCCAGCATATCGCGATTTCAACAGTCTGTCATCTAATCACAGCTACACCTACTTAACTGCGTATCTTAATAACGAAACGTCTAAATTTGTAACTTCGTGTCTTTAAGCGACGCCTTCCCTGTGCGAACTGCTCCCGAAAGAAGGTTGCGACATATCGTACATTTTACGCTTTTATTACGAACAAAATATACGATTCCTAAATTTTATATGTAGTCTATAATCGATTAAAATTACCTGTGATAAACAAAGTAGTAAAACAAGCACCTATAGGATATCGATTTCGACATACTTCTTGGTATTAAAAAAAATCGAACTCTATCAGTATTTAAATATTCAATAATTTCTCTGTACGTTTAGTAGTATGAACTTATGTCATAGCAACCTTTCTTCAGGCGTTGCATGTATAATCTATACTACGGTTTTGAGGCAGTAATTTTTTACTAAAGATTTTCATAACACATTTGAACAATCTTCGAATCAAAACTCGACTCGTTCTCCTTGGCAAATTTTCTAGGTAAGCCGTGTCATAATATACGCACGCTGTGCTGATTCGATTTTTTTGCGGAATTTTAAGCAAACGAAATACTTACTTCCCATTCATGGGTCTATTGATTCGTTATGGATTTATCAATTTTGTAAGTTTATTTTAGTAAAGTATAGAGCCAAAAATTATCAATCAATTTTTCCGTCGTCCAGATGACCCTGTAATTTGCCTTGGAGAAGTGGCGAACGTCGTTCCAGCTATAATGATTTAATAGTCTTCTTACTTATTCTAGCCAGTGGAAAATTTCTCTACACACTCGGATCAGCTATCATCCGGAGTTTCGCGATATTCCTCGCTCTCTCTGTGGACCAGGACATGGACGACTGTTGCCTCCGATTGTTGCCTCAGCAACGGGGGTCTTGTTGGTGGCGCTGTGCTTTCAGGACTGGGTTCTGTTACCAGAATACTGACGTCACTTCCATCTGCGATCGGAAGATTTACAGGTTCCGGGGGTTGTTGTCTTCTTCTTAGACTACCGCAACGACGATTGAATGCATCCTTGATGTCGCGTTGTAGCATATTCAAGGATAATGCCGTACCACTAGGTCGTAAGGATCCTCTCTTGGAAGTTGGTGGACTTAGAACGTCATCCTCGTGATAGGTTTCCACAGCATCCTGACGGCCCAATGTCGGTCCTGATGATCTGTGAACAATTAATCCAAATGCATAGAACATTGCGTGTCTTTTTCGTGAACTGGTACTTTAAATTCTATGACTATTAACGTACAAATTTCTAGAGACATTTAGTATTCTCACTATATCCGTATATATTAGTATATTAGGTTGTTATAGTATACGACTAGGAACTGAAAATTATTATAAGCGATATACGTGATAAAGCAGGTATTCTACATATCCCTGATACTTTTTTTTTTTAATTAAATAGCAACTAGGTTTATACGATAAAGGAGTATTTTTACATAGGAGATGACTAGTATATTCTATTTTAGCGCTAATCTAATGTATTTCTAATCGTCTAACAAGTACAGTCCATCATTCTAAACGTATCGAGTAAATCAACTCGAAATATTTTCTCATATTCTCTTTACCTATTTATTTCTTTGCCCTCGAGTGTTTGAAATGAAAAAAATTGTATTAATCCACACGCATGACAGTACGAGCGATAGGAGATGTTTATCTAAACCAATTGCATCACACAGTCCACCCTATCGAATCCTACGTATCACTATAAGAATAGGATATTAAAACGAAAAGTTTATCACTAACCCATTGTACGTACAAGAAATCATAGTCGAACGATCAATGATCTCGATGGACCAAAGACGTTTCAAATGGTCCTGATGAAAGAAATTCTTAGTCTCTTCTACCTACCTAACGGTAGCATGAGAGTCGGAACCGGAACTGGAAGCTGCCGAAGGTTGTTCCGTGGTTGGCGAGGGACGGGATACGGTGAGGGCGGGGGGTTGCAGGTCCTCGTGGGTTCCGGTGGCGCCGGAGAGCAGCAACAGCGGAAGGTTCGGGAAAAGCCACGCGGACGCGGTCCCGAGCTCGCTGAGGTCGCTGGCGTCGCTGGCCCTGGAGGACTTGCGGCTACTGGCCCGACTACCCCGATGCACGTGGAGAAGGGCCGACAGCTTTCCGCCCCATCCACCCCCGCCCTTACCTTCACTGCCTCCACCACCAGGACTGGAGGTTTGGGTTTGAGAATCAACTTCCTGGGCGATTCTTTCGCGCTCCTTTTTCATACTGTAATAACGACAAGATGATTTTGATGATTAGCTCGTTCTCTTCACTGAAGTAAATATTAGTTAGTGAACTGAGCTATTTGCGTACCTGATGTAATCTCGGAATGTGCGCTGAATCAATCTAGCTGCCTTGTCTTGCCGCTTCCATATCCTCGTGGATGAAACAATTTCGAGCTCCTTTCGAGTAGGGAACTGCTTCTTGAACTTGACGTCCATTTGTTCCTGCAACTTCCGGAAATCCTCGGATTCCTCCACGTGACCGAGGACGTGCTTGACAAGCGCGTGTAGGATGTCCAGACAGTGAATCTTATTACCCTTTGCGATGGGAAGATTAAAGCTAACCAACGCTACCACGTTAGGCTTTGATATTCCCAGCGGCGGGTCTAGGCTCGCGATGAAATCGCTTAATTGGGAAAAACGGATAAATTGCGTTGCATGCGGATCGTATCTGAAAACGTATACACATATTGTTATTTAGTAGATTACTGAAAAAAAAATAAAAATTTCATTTCCTAAAGGGAATGATCCATTCACTTACTTTGACCAACGAATATAAAACATCTCCAGGTCATCCTCAACGATACCGATTTCTTCCTCTTGATGAGCTTGATTGAAGTTTTCCAGGATAATAGCGATATACATATTGATGACTATCATATAGCTGATGATGATAAATGAGGTAAAGTACGTTATCGCAAGGAGGGGATATCCACAATCTCCGTTCATTTGCCTGCTAGTTGGCGTTGGATCACAATCAGGTGGCTGAACCATAAGTGACTCTAGGACGTCGTTCCATCCAGCGGAAGTCATTAGCCGAAACAACAACTGCATGCTTCGCCCAAAAGTCTCAAAGTTTACCTACGTCAAGGTTAAAGAAAACAGAAGGAAACGATGGTAATAATTTCAAGATTATTTGATCTTAATCAGATGAGACTCTTTAAATTTACCATATCGTCAAGTGCACCCTGCTTTCTCACGTGTCCAAAGACGGACATGCCGATGATAGCGTAGATAAACGTTATCAGCGCTAAAAGTGCTCCGATATTAAAGAGCGCAGGCAGACTGACCACCAGAGCAAATAGTAACTTCCGGATTCCTTTGGCAGCCTTTATCAGCCTCAAGATCCTACCGATTCTGAACACCCTCACGACCCGCAGGAGCGTCGGCGACACGGGAAAGTCCATCATAATATCCTCCATAAGGATACCCAGTATTGATGCTAGGACTAGGAGGAAGTCGAAGAGGTTCCAGGGTACCGTAAAATAATGATAGCGAAGACCAATAATCTTCACGATTGCCTCAAGACCAAAGACCGTTGTGAAGAATGCATTGGACACTTCCAAAACGAAGAAAATTGGGTGTGGTTGATTGTAGTGCTCGATTCCCATTGTTAGCATATTCAGAAATATCAAAACGAAGATTGCTATTTCGAATCTGAAAAGATCACGGATTCCATTTAACTCGTGTACAGTAGACTGATTCGTTATCAGTGATTTATTCTGCGAATTATCAGGCTGTGATCGTTATTTTATCGTTACGTATACTGTAAAAGCGCGCAAAGAAATGATTATTAAACAAGCGTGTAAAGGGTTGCTGCTGATGATGCCAGGTATCATTTGTCATCTCCAGTCATTTAATCAGTTATGTCACGTCGCAGTTATCGTTACACCAAACAGGAATGGCGATAACTGCAATTTTCTATACTTTACTGCAATGATTAAAGATGACAAACTCGCGTAGATCTTTTTCACGTTGATCGTACGTACTGGTGCAGATATCTTTGATCTTCATAATTACCTTCTTGAATTTGATAGATCGTAGAACATCGCGAGAAATTGATTCATTGGCCGCTTGATGACTTTTTGCGGTTTTTTTCGACCGAGCTTTTTCATGGCAGTGTAGTAGTGCTTCTGACTTTCGGTCAGAAACATTTCTAGCACGCCACCTTCGTACTACGAGAAAAAGATAGTCATATGTTAAATAAAAAATTTTTGAAAAACAATAAAAATAAATTTTAAAACATTAAATAGATACCTTTTTTTTAAGCATGTTGAAGTTGTCTATGATAACTCCGATGAAGAGATTGAGGGTAAAGAAGGAACCGCATACGATGAATATCACGAAATAGAAATAGGCGTATAAATTGGCTTCGCGTTGAGGTTGCAAATCAACCCCTCGCGCATCAACTGCGTCCTTCATCACTTCCATCCAACCCTCAAAAGTTGCTACTTGAAATAATGCCAGATAAGCAATCCCAACGTGATCGAAAGTGATCTTGCTGTTCTCCCAGGAGTAGTTTTGATTGAAACAATCGTCTTTAGTGTTCACTATCTGCAATTGCCGCCAGTAGTTAAATTCGTTTATATAAAATTTTAAGGATCTCCAAATTTCTATTCAATTCCAATTCCATTATATCCTTACCGATATATCTAACATCTCCCCGTACTCGTCCACGCATTTGAAGAATTTTCCGCCGAAGAATTGAACGCCCATTATGGAGAATATCAGCCAGAACACGAGACAGACGAGGAGCACGTTGAAAATACTAGGTATGGCGTACATCAACGCGTTCACTACGATCTAACAAATGAGAAGCAAATTTATCATAACATTTCTTCGACAAATAGGGGGTTCCAAGTGCTTGAAAGGAATTATTATGTAATAAGATTTAATAATATCATTAATATAATACCATACCCTCATGCCTTGCCATCTTGAAATCGCTCTCAATGGTCTTAATGCTCTGAGAGTCCTCAATGATCGTAATACCTTTAAGTTCTCATTTTCCTCTATCAACAGGCTAAACATGGATACCTGTTGAAATGTGTCTATTTTAGGAAAATGTCTATAATCTCTACGCTACGAGAGCATGCGGCCAGCATTGCATATTATGGATTGTAACATAAGTCTAATGTAACTTGGAACAACGTCGGAGACCTGCGCTTAATTTGATATTTTAGATTATGAAGTTTTTTAGTATCATATTTTTTTTCAAATGATATACTGAACGGAGGGCAGTATTGATGTTAAAGACAAAAAATATGATACGCTTTTTGCTATGGAATATTGTGTCATGGGAAAATGTTGAAATTATTATTACATATGAATTCCCTTTAAAGGGCAGAAAATGATTTATAATCTTGTTGTACAATTTTGTATTATTTATTAACAGATCTTCCGATGTCAATGATACGAAATGAATTGAAATGAAGATTTACACTGCAAATAAAGTTGCATCTAAACCATCGCATACACATAAATTCTAATGCACTTTAACTGCACTCGTATGTTAAGTGCAATAGCGATGCGATTATGATGAATGAATTAACGTACCTGGCTCCGTGAGGCGACACATAAAACACAGAAAAAAAACACGAAAACAACATTCAAAGAGTTAGCACACTTACAATGCCATATGTATGCTTAACTATAGGCGCCCTTAATCATTGTTAAGCATGAAATATATATGTATATGTATAACGACTATGAAAAACCATGCCACAGCGATATGCAATTTTGCATTTGTCATTAGCTTTTGCTAACTTTTTATCTTTTTTTTGGATGTCGAGGCGCTTTTACTTACGAAAACGATTATAAAATCCAGAATCGTCCAGAAACTGGTGAAGTATTTACAGAAGCCTAACGCCAGCCACTTCAGGAGCATCTCTATGCTGAACAAGGCGCAGAATCCCAGATTGGTCCAGTATAGGATCTTTTTCAAGAATGGATTATCATCCAGGTAGATGTCCTCGAAGCACAGTGTTATGGAAGATGCGAAAATCAAGACCAGAATCATCCATTCAAATGCTGGCGTATCCACTACGGACAACACTGCCGTTCTCACTTGTATCCATTTGCGACCGATGTCAGTAGCAACGCATTTATTAATACAGGAGCATCTGGTCAATTATTCAATTCGAAGTTAGTCAACTATTTAACGAAAGGACAACAAGAAGCTATCTATGAAACGTAATATAATTTTCTCTTGAGATCATAGTGATCGATCGTCATACTCACTTTTGATAGCAATGTTGCGGAAAACAATCTTGCGGCACTTTCGGTGGTTTGTTTCTACCAAAACCAGGAAATGATCCCATACCATCAATGTATCTACCTTTGCTGTCTCGTCTTCCACCGACTGTCAATTCGTCAACGTAACTGACTAACGCATGCCATGGTCTTTTTTCTATATGCTCATCATGTCGAACCTGTTCCTTTTCCGGTAGCATTGCTACTTCCTCATCCGGTTTACTACTAGACTCCTTCAATACCTCTAATTCGATACTCTCTTCAGCATTGGTATCGTTACTATAATCTTTATCATCCAATTTTTTATTCTCTTTGACAGTCTCTTGACTGCTCTGACTATAGGTCGTTACAGTGGCCTGACGGTATATCGGGTCGTATGTGAATACAGGCTGATTCAAACTCTCCTGATAGGATCTATTATAAATATTGTCTTTGGGAAGGCTCAACACAGTTTCCTGGATCGCATATTTTTCCTTGTCCGACTTATCCATGACTTCTCTCACGATTTGCTCGAGTTTCATATTTTTCTCGTTCTCCGAATTCTCCCTGTGATACTTTTTCTTGCGTACAATTGACCTGATCCGATCAAAGGATCTCGCGAGCTTCGACTCCTCGCCGACTTCTTCCTTTTTCTGCTTCAGTTCCTCAGAATTGAAGCTGTTGAGCAGCAAAGCCAAGAAGAGATTAAGGACCATGAAATTGCCCATGACTAATGCCGGTAGGAATATGGCAAAACATGTTTCAGGCCCTTCATCCTTTTCAGCTCTCATACAATCCCAAAGTGGTTCTATCCATTCGCCACACAAAATACGAAATATCATCATGAATGAATGGAAGAAGTCATTGAAGTTCCATCTGGGCACAGGATCCGGATAGAATTTATCCAATGTGTAGTCCTTACTGAAGAGCTGCATACCGATCACGGCGAATATATAGATCACGATCACCAGGACAAAAGTTAAATTTCCAAGCGCACCGATGGTTGAGATGATGATGCTGAGGAGCACCTTCATCGTCGTCCAAGACTGCGCCAGCTTGAGCACCCTCAGTAACCGGAGACCTCGTATTACCGAAAGACCATCGACAAGCTCAAACGTTAAATCAATTAACGAGGCTGATACTATTATCAGGTCAAAGTTGTTCCAGCCATTGTTGAAGAAATCCTTACTGAGCGCCAATAGTTTAAGGAAGCACTCGAAGGTGAAGATACTCGTGAACACTTTATTTCCAATATTCAAAGCCTGACGTATATTCTCACTCATTCCATGATGTTCCATTGCAAGGAAGCCAGTATTCAGCACGATGCACAAAGTTATCGTCAACTCGAATAACGGATCCCTTACCACCTGTCATAAAAATAGTGTTTAATTCAACAGAAATAATTTTAAAAAATTCCTTACTAACACATCAAGATGCTTGATGCACCGAAAAATATTTATCATCACCTTATAAAGACAATTTTGAAATCGCAGCCAACCTTCGTAATCTACGCAGCACTGAATACACTTGTCGCAATTTCTATCTGGAAGATCATCTGTAAAAGAGAAATGTGACGGGTCCATATATTTCAAAATAATCTTGATCCTCCGTGATCTCTTTGAATCTTCGCAAAAACTATGGTCTTCCATAATAAATACACCAACCTAGAACTACAATGTGGGACAAGTATTCAGGAGGCAGGGCATACATGTGCTTTTTCGTTTTTACTCCATTACACTTGAGCAGTCTGATCTCGCGATTGGTGCTCCTTACTGAAACTGTAACAGGCGCAGGCTGCTGTTCCGTTTTCGGAATATCTAATCTTCTTAGTTCAAAGGAAGATCTGAGCTCCTGTCTCTCAGCCCTATGCTCTCTGTGCTCTCTCCTTTCGTGCTCCTCGGCTGAGGTTACGTCATCCCCATCATGATCATCCACCACGCCCGAATCATCCAATGACGATTGCTGGTTGCTATTGTTACTGGCCTGTCTCGAGTGCAACATTCCTCGATGCGGTGCTAATCTGTGCACTGTATTAGGATCAGCTGGTTTTGGTGTGACAGCCTGCAGCGGAAGATGCGACGGCCGGACACTCGAGTGCCTTGGACTAGGACTCGGGCTCGGCGTCACCGATCTATAAATTAATGTTATCACGTCATAAACTGGGAAACGGAAGAGAGCGTAATGGCCTGACTAAAGAAGAGTATCTATCGAGCGTATTAGATGCTGTAATGCAAGCTGCATTTATGGAGGCTTCTACTGAGAGAAAAACCCGAGTTAGCGCACTTTAAAACCGCATTAATATTAAATTTGGATAAATTATGCAGACCGTGTCGAGGATACCTTTTTTGAATAAACACGAGCAACTCCGAGAACTGATAAAAACATGACCAGTAATAAGGTGGTATTTGATTTACTTCAACTGTTCACAAGAATTGGACGCTCGAAAAAAACAATCGTAAAGTGCATCGATCCTACCAGGTATTTATGTTTTAATACTTATACCGACTAATACATATACCCGAACCCTGGTAAAAGTTAGCTGACGTAATTCTATTGTCGATTTTCAGATGGAACAATTACTGCGCCATGCAATTATTACGGTTGAAGTAATGGGAGCAATTTTGGCTGAAGATGAAAAGAGGAGTTACCTGCTGCGGGTGCCACCATTTTTCTCCTGGCCCGCGGAACTCCTTCCACGTTTTCTTCGACGTGTTTTTTTTCGCGTGTAGCTACTTAATAGTACACCCTTTCTTGCGTCTATCTTTTTCTGCTTCTCTTTGGTCAGTGTCTTGATGTTTATCTTCGACGGGTCGAAACTAAACGTCGAGTCCTCACGATGGTCAGTCAAGTCCTTACGGCGCTCCTGTTATTGGACAAATATTATCTTGATCTTATTACCACGATTCAATTCTCTTATAAATAGTGTCAATGAATCATAAATACGCCATCGCATGAAATTCATTTGAATATCCTTGTATCATACGATTATCCTGAATGCTGAGGATACGATGGATCTCAAATGACTTATAGAATCACTAGTCATTTTTGATGGATTTAACAGGATTGTCTCGAGCTGTAACTTCTAAAACTGTTGAAAAATTTACAGTGCACGATAACAATTATATCACGGCATTGATATCAGACGATAATGAATTTTATGTAGCAAATTTATAAGACATCGATCGAAAATTAAATATTTATTTATATTTATTATTTCAATTGAAATTTAATGTCTCATATGAATCTTATTGGACAAAGAAACAAGTCAAAGGAAACCTAATTGGATTCCTGTGTCATTTTTGGAGCGTATACGGAATATCTTTAAAAAACGGGAAAAGAGACGTAAGAGTAAAATAAGAAAAATAACGGTAAGAAAAACAAGAAGTCGTGTCCTTCTAAGACTGATGTCCCCTTTTGTTTTCCGAACACGAGCAAATCTCCTTGTAAAGAAATCAGCACGTGCTATACTCCTACTATCCGTCAAAGTCAGCCACTACGTGATAACAACCAACCCCCGAATTCATCCCCCAAAATGCCAGTTTTCCCCAATGTGATATTATTCTTGCTGTTTGAGGCCACATAAAGAAAGACAGCGCACAAGAAGTAGATTTTACACTAGATAGATGTGTACGTCGACGAAATGAAAGTAATAGAAATTTTATTCGTTTCAATGACGACGAAGAATGCGGCGATAATTTGATTCCCTAGAAGTCTCAATTTTTGCCTTTTTTTTTCAGGAAAAAGGAAGAAACTGAAAATCTTTGATGCACGGAGACAGCAAAGACTCCTTTTCATTTACCGGTATATCTACGAGCTTGTTGCAGTCCCCAATCCAGTGGACCGTATGCTATTTCTTCCACTCTAACGATAACATTCCCCAAGTGGAAGAAACGTGAGAAATTGTAGTGTGCAAAAATAATATGAAACAACTTCTGAAGCTTGCAATGTGAGATGTAGACTCCTTAAGCGTGACAGTGCTATTGAACTCACCTCGTTCGTAATTTCCGCTTCTTCCTCATAGCTGAGCGCCACGACGGCGAGCATCAGGTTGATGAGATAAAACGATCCGAAAAAGACGACCACCGTGAAGAACGAGACGCTGATAGGTCCGCACGCCGACAACACCTGTTCGTTGACAAATAATTTTTCAACATGATTAAATGCTACCATGGAGTCATGAAGCTATATACATTCGAAGCACAAAGAAGAACGCAATTCATTATTTAATTCAAGACAAGTCGCTGCGTCCAATTCATAGAAACGTCGTCGTAGCAAAATGCGAGAAGTAAGAGATAAAAGCAAGGCGAGATGATGCTATAAAGTGAGACATCGTCCAGAATTAAATTTTATAACTGTGAAAACGCACCTTGTTATAGACATCTTCCCAATAGTCGAGGGTAATGAGTTGAAAAGTTGTGAGCATGGACCACAAAAAATTGTCGAAATTGGTGTAGCCATGATTAGGATTTGGGCCCACGCAAAGACAGGTATAACTCTCGTTGCAATGCCTGAAATTTAAATGCTTGCATACTCATCATAAATCATATCTATCGTTTATGCATTTCGCTGTAATCTCTGATTCTTTAGATAAAATCGTCCGCCGCGATGGAACTTTTCATTTCAGGAGACTAATTCCCGTGATACTTTCAGCTGAGTTTTCATACGGCGCACGCTGCATTGATATTGGTACGTGCCAAAGTAAAGTGCTTGCATACCAAGTTACTTAACCGCCTTTGTATCAACGCCTTCATGCCTACGCGCCTTTGACTCTCATATACGCCCGTACAATTTGAACTTTTGTATTCCCATTGCAAAAGCACAGCTATTTCACGATGCACTGAACTCGACGTATCCGAGTTTTATATTACCGAATTTTGGATTTGACCGAAGCTCGAAAGCTGACCAAATGGAAAAAAGTTATTCTGTAGAGAAGAGCCAGCTGTGAATCCACCAACTGGAAAGACACAACTGGATACCATTCGAATTGCCCTTAATATCTGTTTCCCATAAAATACAGATATACGATCTGCATGGACTACATTGTTCCTTTATCAGACATGTAAGTGACTTAAGGTAGACACCTTGGACTCTTTTAATAAAACAGTTCGACAAAATGTAATCGCAGAGCGAGAAATAAAATCCAACGATTTGTTTTCCATGTCAGCGCGTCTCCAATGTTTATATAATACAGGGACAAGAAGTCTAACCTGGCGCCGGTTACATTGCCGCAGATGATGGGCTCCTCGTCCTCGTTGAACGCCCAGTTGGACGAGTTCCAAGTCCACCTGTTGGTTACAGAGAAGAAGTCTTTTAGGGTTCGGTATAAACTGTACAAGAGCCGAACGTTGTAGCAGCTTGAGAACAGAATATCACAATAGAAAATTCCCTCATTTAATATTCTCTCGAACATCGAATTCTTTCTGTATGCCAAGAGGATGCTGTGTCTAAGAAGGATTTTATAGAATTCATCCTCAATACGTTCACTAAGAGCTTTTACCTGAAATTCTACTCGACACGGTAAGCAGCAAAGCCTCCCCAAGTGCTAGGAATCCTTGCACACTGCGTTACCCCTCCTTACTACAGAAAAACTATTTTGAACTCATTACAGAACCTAAGTTATAAGGGTGCAGCTATATTCGAGATGCTCCTCGAGCTAGTAATAAAGATACCTAGAGGAATCAATCTGACATACCTTGGACCAGGCTGGGTAACGAGAATTTTACGACTTAATAAAAAAGTTGATTAATGGCGAGTCCTATTATATAATGCAAAGTGGATAACGCTGATCGCGGTTCCGTCCTTAGGCAGTTCAAGTGTAGCCAACAAATAGAGAAGTGCTCGTGATTAATTGTCCGTGCTCGTTGAGTGCCATTTAGAAAAGGGATATTGCGTGACCAGCCCTGCAGGACTCAAATATAGTGTTCAGTAATTTTTTCCTATGTACGTGAAAAAGTAGAACGCGCCATCGGCGTAGACAAATCACGAAGCGACCAAGTCGGTTGGTAACAGTTTCATAGACATTGGCGTACCTAATGCCAAATGGCCGTAGTAGTCGTAGCTGTCGCGAGCATCGATCAGTCGTGTCAACGTAGACCTAAAAGGAGGTCATCCAATTTCTTCCTTTCTGATTATTTCCGGATTTTACCTTTTGTGATGAAGGAAGCGAAAAATATCCAAAAGGTTGGGATTGAAGAAAGTTTATGCTACGGTCTATTATTATGCTCATCTATCTATTCGACGTCTTTCTGTAATGCCATGGTAAATGGTACAATTTTCATGAACAAAATTGTCTTTGGATCTACGGATAAGCATTAATTTCGCCATATCAAAAATTTAAACCTATGACGTGTGTATGATATTTAATACATTTTAATTCGTATCTCACGATCTAATCGTGTAGGCGGATATTGAAACTCGCTAAAGCTCATGTGTGGCTAATTTTGAATAAGTCTCAACTTGATCCGTTACGCAATGTGTAAAGGACGTTTCACTCCCGTTTAAAAAACGATTAATGTACGGCTCAGCAAGAGACGTGAAAGATGGCCTGGAGTTCGCAGGGGATAATTTCTGAGCCGATTAAGAGTACCCTGAGTTGAATTAATAGCATTCGTCGCTCTTAAATGTAGGATAATTCGTGTTTATAAACTGAAATCAGACTAGAGATTTTGTAGTAGTTGCTGAGTGAAGCTTTTCCAAAGATTTGTAAATTGATTTAACTCAAAGTATTTCATTCGGTTTCCTTAGATCTTATAATTGCTATTCCTCTAACCCAAACAACTACTTGGAGTCCTACGATTGACTCCAGTTCAATACTGAGCTTGCACAGCTTTATTAAGCTTCTAGGAGAAGTTCAGCAAGCTTAAAGGATTCCTAGCAAGATTACACAGTTCGAATTTGATGCAATTCATTCAATATAATACACAAAGATATTGGATTGATCAGTGACCAGAAGAATAATTCAGTAACTAATATAATTTTAATTCTCGCTTTGTTACACTGATGAATCTTAAAACTATCAATATTTTTCAATGTCTTATTCTCCCTTGCAAATATCTAAATTTTTAACTTAAAACACGGAAAATATCTGTTCTATTAAAATTACGTACTCGTTCCAATCGACCTGGGTGGCGTTTGGTTCTTGATGTCTTACGCACTTGTTCCTAAGTTCCCCCATGTAAACTTGCAGGGCAAAAAGAGCGAAGACCATCAAACAGAAAATCGTCAAGGTCATGACCTCAGCAAGTTGCTTGAAGCTATGCAACAGTGCATTGATGATAGTTTTTAAACCTGCAACAGTCAACAAATGTATACATGAAAAATTTCAGAAATCAACGCCTTCCAATTCTGCCAAATCCAAATTGAACTTTCAATTTTAAAACCATTCACTCATATATCCATAAAACTTGCCTATTCTGTAAGAGCATATATTTTTTAGCGATTATTCAACAATCTACCCTTAAATGGCCATATCTATTATACCTGTTTCACCATCAGCAAAAAGATGTTCCTATTGACCTACTAGCACAGTCCTGTGAGAAGACAAGTTCCCTATGTGACGTACTCAAAACGAGTCGTTAGAAGGCATTCATTCGACATCGTTTAAGGCGCTCTGAAGATCTGATCTCAAGAGGATTCCTGTCCGCCATTGTTTACAAGAGGTGCAGCTTACCATACCAAGATGATATCGACTAGTGGATATCAATACAACGCTATATGATCATCACAAGGGAATCACCGTTCATCCATGTTTGGTTCTCCAGTTATAACCATGTATGTACAAGGTATGATTACATGTTATTAAGTGTATATAAGTATATAAGTACATCCACATACGTACGTACTTGCGCATACTTATCTAACTGGTAGTACCACTCATGGTTGAGTTAACGTTTGATAGAGACGACGTTCTGCAAACGTAACCTTAGGCTCGACAATTGACACTTCACACCAGCTTATCGATCCTGTTCAAGGACACCAAAAGGTATTCCACATTTCCGAGCATTCAATTAAGCACCTATATACTTATTATAACGAAGAACCATGACCTTACATATGTAAAATCCAATACGATCGTATAATACAATTATACGTGGTTATTTATAACTAAGTATGTATAACAATGTGTTACATGGAGAATTACCAAATTAATTAACTATTCGAACTGTATAGGTATTATTATCCAGATGCACTTTTCTCAAGGGCCAAGAATAGCGTGCAAATTGATACGAGGGTTCGTCCATCTGTGAAAAGACTGGTGCATCTCACTTAGACCTATCGAATTTACAAGTGGCGCAAAGTGAGCGCGTTAATTATTGAGCCTGGGAAAGGTACGCGAGACGCGCCCAGGCCCCTTGAAAGTTTTACCGCTAAGTTCGAAAATTCCGACATTATTTCGTAGCGTGGAGTGCGGGTTCGCCTACAACCTACCGGCTTGAAAGTTTCACGAGGAAAGCTCGCAGCCAAGAAAGCTTTAGTAGTTATAAGGCATTCGAATGCTGTGGCCAAGTAAATTATCACATGGGTTACTCAAATAGCCTAAGAAAAACACTAGAGATATACATATAGACTCTCATATATGAAGGTTATAGCTGGAAAAAAATGATTTCTTCTACAAGGCAAGTTTCATGAAGACATGTAGTAACTATGTATTGTACATATGTCTTCATGAAAATTGCTTTGTGAGTTGAAATGATGTTCATACCAGTGTACGCAATATGTATCTATAGTATATATATATTTATTAATAGAAGCAGCTGCTAATAATCCTGAATTAATTGAGAACTCCCACCGGAACGCGACATACTTGGCAACCACGGAGGCGTGTGCTTTATGGACAAAGTTTTGCTGTAAAAATTAAAATACCGCCTTGAAATCACGACGTAGTCAAGCGGAAATGGGAAATAGGGTGAAATGATTGTGTATGGGGATTGCGGAAAAGGTTTTGGCGAAGGAACTTAGGAAAAGCTTAAAGGGCCTTGCGTGCCCTATCGCGTGTGCTAATATATTACTCGTTACTTGGAACGGCATCTACTCGTCGACGTTATACCACGTTCATACGTGCCTCTATTCCGGTTAATAGAAAAACCGTCGAAATGATGAGGAGTGAGTTTTTTGTGCTTTGGCCCGATAAGAACTTTTTATAAAATAAAACGTGGACGCTGACAGTCTCAAATTATAAGAGTCCTACGTGCGAGCTTGTATGTTTTTCTTAATTATGATTACGTCGTAGACGCCTTTTACACGTTAAAGATTATTTAAACTGTCGTCCTGTTAATTACTTCGTAAAACGACGAGGAAAAGGTCTTTTTTTAATGCTTAGGAGAACCAAGCAGGTGGCATGAATTCGCGTTTAATTTAAGTACTGGAAATATTTAATTCTTTTTTTTGACTGAGGTAATATTTTTAATATTTCAAAATGTTTCGTACGATTTTCATAGATTGATTTTAAAGATTCGTGAGATCGTCAATGGTAGAGCAGTTTGGTGTAAACGCAAACCAATTGTCGGATTCATAATTATATCCTCGTCTGTGACTCGTCGATACGCCCTATACAAATTAGACCTGTCTGATATATTAATATGTATGAAGATTCGAGATAGAAATTTGTTGTGTAATTGTAGAGAAACTCGTATTACGACAAACTACGGGGTAGATGCTCCCGTGTAATATTCCTATATAGATACTTCAATATTTCACGTATGGATACTCATCGAAGTACCATTCATACATATGGTAATGGAATATGTAGGATCGTATCAAAATACAATTTCTTCTGTGACTGCTTCTCTCCTACCTCACACCCACCATGTACTATCTCACTTGATTATTATATTTTGCAAGCATAATATATGTATTTGTGGAAAGTTCATCGTCGTAGATTTTTTTAAAGAAATTAAGTGTCCAATTTTTATATTATTATCAAATATTTATTTGATTGATTTCCAATTATGTATATCAAGTTTGATGTCAAATATTAATAATGTTCGTTATAATTAATTTATCATATCCAGCGAATCCCTCGGGATTAGAAAGCAGCAGGGGAAATGGTATATGGACGCTGAACGTAATGGATTACTCGTTTCTTTCAAATTACCTCCTTAGAGAAAATTTGACTTTTTAATCAATCAATGATATACGCGAATAAGTTAGTATCTATCGATATATCGTTATATCTATATATCGAGAGGAAAAACTCATGGAAACTCGGAGATGAAAGTTCTCGATTAAAGAAATTAAATGGGAGGGAGGAGTTTGGTGAATAGGAGTTCAAGTAAAAAATGCTATAAATTAATCAACTGATCGAAAAGTGATTGTTATCGATTTATAAAATTCAATACTTAAACCAATTAACCTGGAATCACGTCTCCCAGACGTTTAGCTGTCTTCGGCTCACAATTATTTTGCACGTTTTGGAATATGTACGTAGCCTAATGACTTTCGGTATAAAAATTCTTTGACGCGAGACAGTTTGGGCCTGCGCGATTGCTGATTAAATGCCAGATTAAATGATTAATAGGGAACATTAATTACAAACTCACCTGGCATGATGGAAACAGTCTTGAGTGCTCTTAGCACTCGAAACGTTCTTAGACCAGCAAGATTTCCAACCTCCATTCCGATAGTCGCGTATCCACTTGTTATCACCACAAAGTCCAACCAGTTCCATGGATTCCTCAGATACGTGTACTTGTTGAGAATGAATCCCTTAGCTATCGACTTTATCACCATTTCTGCCGTGTAGATGGCTAGGAAGATATATCTGTGAAACGAAAATTAAGACGATTCGTGAAACATGAAAATGCATCGTTACGTATAAAATTAGCTTTCCACTATACTTATAATTTACGTGAAACTTGGGCTACATTTTCACCGCGACGAAGTAATTTTATAAAATATATGTCGGTAACGTAGAAATTGATTAAAATAAAATTTTACTATTTTAAAAACAGTAATATAGTACTATTGTAATTAGTATGTGAAAGTTATAAATGATATTAAACTCGAAAAGAAATCCTTAATATATAATTCGATTCATTCAACGAAGCTGTTTGAAATAAAAAAAATATATATAAAATTTATTCCCCACTAGTTTCGAAGAATTAGATGAGATTCACTCGATATATTCATTGCGAGCGAAATATTCGCCGGCTTCGCGGCTTTTGACAGATATCGAAATTCACTTTGTCTCAGATTTGAAATGGAGGCTCAGCTGATTGGTTCTCCGCTAGCTTTTTGTTTGATTAACAAATGGTCGCACGGACAACGCGGGATTTTTGCCATTTAACGCCGCACAAATGGACGTTATCAATAATGACTTTTGTCGGCTGTACTATCGATTCGTCACTGTTACTTATAAATAACTTCTGTAACGCTATTGGAACACCTTGCTTCTCTGTATGATTTTCATGTTATTTAGGTACCAGTAAAAAAATTGAACGATGACCAATGTTCTGCAGAAGGCAAGAAAGCACAGCCATCCTACATGCATACATGGCAGCGTATAGTTAACAAAGTTTATTAATGGACTCTATTGGATTTCACATGCAGATTTATTTTCAAAATATTTCAAATTTTTCAAAGAATGCAATACAGGCTTTTTGAATATCCGTGAATTTTATTCAATACATAACAGATACTCAAAATGTATTTTAACACTAACAAAGCGAATGATCGAATTTTATTTATATAGATGGAAACAGATAACAGCTCGATTTAACTCCTGTATTTGTATTTCACTTTTTCAAACTAAAATCGATCGATACGAATAACTGATTCTGATCCGAACTTAATATTCAATTCGAAAATGGAACGTGAAAGCAAAATTATATTGGATAGTTCAATTCGTGATATACCGAGAGACTCCACTACCACGGTGGTGGTTTCTGCAAATCTAAAATATGAAATTCGTCACTTTTGCTGCAGTGGTGCAAGTTACAAATTGCAAATGTGTCGGATATACACATATAGCGAATATTTTATTACCGTATACAGTATTACATCTATATATTTCATAGTGTAAGTCTGAACTACGTTCTTAAGTCCGCGATTGCACGAGGCCAAATTCTAGAGGAAATTGGCCTATGGCGTGATGTGAATTTCAAGCAGAATTTCAAAGATAAGCAATCCGCGAACCTTGTCGCCGCAATATGATTATCGGATTTTCATGCTCGAGCATTTTTATGAATCACTCCGTGCTACTCGAATGTTTAGTCAATTAGAAAAAAAGAAGCATCGGTACAGGCTTGCATCGATAAAATAAAATCGTGTACAAAAATTACATGGAAATTCAAGCATTATATAATATTTTCTCATTTGTGTTTTCAAAAACAAAATTCACAATCAATTCGACGTGCTGCTTGATTACCCATAGCTCGTGATGAACGTGCACGAGAATTTTCCTTCTTTAAAAAATTTGCGTAATTAATTGCACCCAGTTAGGTGAACGAAATTAATTTAAATCCCTACGCCAACCCTTAAGACTAATTAACTTGTGACTGTTATAATTATTCTTTAATATTTGACATTTTAATTTACTTGGTCGTATCAAATCGTTACTTCTTCGAATGTTTTATTTAATTGAATCAACGTCATAGCTAAGTGCCAATATCATGCGAAAATGAAAAAAGGTTCCCATGAGACCAGCAGTTGGTCGTTGTTATTATTGGCTATTGCCGTTGCGTTATTACTAACGGTAAACACGTTGGATAATCGTTCTGTACCAGCCCAAACTGACCGTTTTGAATTAGCATGTCGCTTCCCGTTATATCCGGTTTGGGTTCATCCCTTATACATATACAGACAACAACGACGCCACCATTAATTTAACGAACAGGTGTGTGACACCCGTCGAACGTTCACCCAAATAGATGCTCGTCCAAATTTCAACATTAAGTCAACCGAACGAGAGACTGCCCGATGTCTATCACTGTCACGTTACTCAGCATTATAGTCGCATATTTTTCCGCTGCTCCAAAGCATGACGTGCAGACGCCACTGGGAAAGATCTATAGAGAATCCCAATCCTCTTGAAAATTCCTCACTCAATCGGATGTAAATTCCTTTGACGAGTAACGTGAAATTAATTTTTATTTCAAACCTATAAAAATACTTTGTCACTGTAAACATTGATAATTCTGAATTTTTCAAAAGAAAATAGCCAAAATCTAAATTTAAATAAAAGTTTTCGTTTTATAACCGTGAAGAATATCGTGCAAGTAGAATAGGCACGTGTGCCTATTTAGATCGGAAGAAATTTACGGTATCTATAAGCATATGTATATACATGTATACATGTATACTAAATTCAAGCATCAGCGAACACGCGAACCTGTATTTGTGGAAACAGTCAGACGATGGAGTTGGATTTTCAGGCTTAATAAAGGGCGTCCAGTCAACGATAAACGTAAGGTTTACCCGCAAGGACTTTATCGAAAGCTAAATCGGCCGCTTCACACGGTACTTGGATCAATCTGTAAGCGAAACCTCGAATGGTGATAAGCATCGCCCGTCGGTGCTTTCATAGTCCGTCCTAAATTATCGACTGACCTCGTCTGGCGTCGTTAGTCGAATCAAATACCATTCCCACTTTAAACTTCATCCATTGAATATTAGGATAATCGTAGGAACGAACTTTGGCCAAGTTACCTAGTAGCTATAAAGTACATATCTATTTCATCTAACGCTATCGGGTTGCTGGCAAAGTAACTGAGGAGATATAAGAGGATGAAAACTCAGTCAGTACTAACCGTTCGCCGAAAGTTTATCGATTAGTCAACATTTGAAGAAAGCTGAATTTTTCACGTGTGTGTTAGAGTCTGAACACGTCAACCCTAGTCGATGGAAACAAACAATAGGATTACCCTACTTAACTATACCAACCCCTATATTTTCATAGGGGTTCTAAGAGCCCGGACTAGGAAACTCAAAGTGAATACCATTTCAATTCGGAAAACAAAACGCAAATTGATTTTTCTTTACTTGTTTGTTTAGCCGTATTTTGAATTTATACAATTTTTATTTTCTCTTTCGATGGGCGAAAGTTATTTTTGCATTTTCTTTTTAACTTTCGGTATTCTTATTCTCTCTGCGTATGATTTTCACTAATGATTTCCCTCACCTGTACTTTCTTAATATTCTTCACTTTTACTGCCTGTGATGGCAGCGCTTCCTATGTGTATAAAACTATATTAAATTTATTATTTATTTATTATCTCCGTATCTAATCCGTAAAATTTTATTAAAGTTGCAAGATTCGATTACGTCACGAGAGTAATAATTATAATCAATCATTTTACGTTCATTCTTTATTATGCGTTCGTATCGAGATGAGCAATTATTGCAAACACGGGATTTACAAATATACATATATGTATAATACCTATCATCCTCCATACGAATGTTTTAATCAAAAAATATAATTAATCCTCAATCTTGTATATACCCCAGTGAAAATATTAATATACCTCTGAACAGTCTCACGTAGGGAAAAAATGTTTGAGGCGGCATAAATTTTCCCGTGTTATTCCCTATGCCCTCACACATTTTTTCCCTATATCTCTTTGATCCCGTAGGGCGACTTGATCCGAATCATAATGAGACTTCGATCAGCTGAAAATCGATGCAAAGACTTGTATTAAATTGTGATCAAAAGTATTTGATCGAGATTAAAGAGATATCTACAAGACTACTCTGAGATATCTCTGATATTTTAAATATTATTCGGATGTACACTCATACAGATACACAGTACGTAGGTAGGTACTATAGAGAACGCAGATGGTTCTTTACCGATCAATCAAGGCAGATACTCAATCGTTATATAAAATAGCTTCCATTAAAATTCGCCCGAAGAAATCAACGTACTCTAGATGGACTAAAATATTGATTAGAATCGTAAGTTGGTTCGAGTAGCAGGTGAAGTTTTCGTGAAATTCTCAAGGGACGAAACGAAGTTCTTCATTGCATTTTTTTGGCAACGGCAACCCTGCGTAAAAAGTACTTAAGAGGGAAACTTATGTTCGGGGTAGCTTTTGTCAAGATTTCAATCTGTAGGATCCTCTTTATACAAAGCATTATAGGATCAGGTATTCACTGCAGACCCAAGTGTGTTATTCCCTATCCTTTCTATGGTAGTTACTTTTTACATACTTAGAAGTATGTTATTTTTACGTTGAAATATGTGGGAATGACAACACTTGTAAGTATGTAAAAAGTAACTACCATAGAAAGGGTAGGTAATGACACACTTGAATTTGCAGTTTTATTGTCACATCAGATAGCACCTTCCCCAAAAGGATCCTAGGGGATTCATTTCCACTAGATTCATCTCCCTATGATGGACCTATCGATATGCCCTACATGTGTCGATTATCAAAGCGATCTAACTGTGGTACTTATCGCGTGTTTTCAACATAAACCCTTGCAACCCTATCGAGATTATTGCTATCTGGGTCCATTTGCGATAAGAATTTTTTGCGAACATTTCTAAACTCTCGAACGTAAGTGTTTGATTATATATATATAGGGTGTGCCAGAATGAAAAGATATGGAGTACACCATCGAGTAGAAATGGAAAATCTGAAACAAAAAGTCTTGATCCATTTTTTTATCGAGCTTTCTTCTTAATGTTATAAATAATCAAAGCTAGCAAATCAACGCACGGGCGTACCCGTTGAGCATCCAAAAAGGCAGTAAACAGGGGATAAAGGGATGCTCGGCGAGTACAGCTTTACGTTGATTGGCTAACTTTAATTGTTTATAACTTTGAGAGGAAATCTCATTAAAAAAAAATGATCAGGATTTTTTGTTTCTAATTTTCCTCGTATATTTGATGATGTACTTCATATTTTTTTATTCTGGAATACCCTGTATACTTGGTGTTTATTACCTATCCATACTGTATATATCTATCATGTGTTTATAAATTCATAGATTTGTAGTATATGAAAAAATCGGTACGTATAAATATTTCAAGCGATCTCAGAGCGCATGATCTGATTTGCTAATGCGGGACTTCCAACATCCGGCCCGAAGATCTTGCCGTTTTGACGATTATTACAGAGATATCGGATACCATTGAAAAATGTTTTTTTGTTTAATTATGCTATCGGGGTATCAATTATTTAGTCGCAGTAGTCAAAGCGGAAAATTTTCTTATATCGTCTCGAGTTTTTAGTTTTACTGTGAATTCTTTTTGACTTTACACTTGATGACGTGTTGGATGGAGAACGTTTCGCTTCATTTTTCTTTACGCTACGATTCTTTCTATTCTCGGCTTCCTCTTCCTATACACTTTGTCCCAGAGTAATTCGGCCAAGTTTTTCGCCTCGTGTGCACCATTATTGCGAAGAGATTCGGACGCCGAAGCACAGGGAAAAAGACCCTAGAAAAACTTTCCAAAGAGAATGTCAGACTAAAGAAATTAAACTTTCCTGCGAATTTACCGGCTGGTATTCAGCGTGATTTACAGCGAAGTAAAAGTGGTCAAATAAACGTATGTCACACTTCGCACCGAGTGACAAATATCCACGACTCACATGTGTGATACATGAGTTCATATGTGATAAACAGAAAATCTGATACACGACAGAAAAATATAACGTTGAACTTCAAGATTTTGTCGAACTGTGATAAAAAGCTCAAATTTCCTTGCGTACTTTTATCAAGAGCGAGTAACATGTAAATCGTATTAAGCAAATCCCATAACGTCAGTTAGAAAGTATGACTTTATTTTATTTTTTCATTTTCCTTGAAAAAAACGGACAAATAACAAGCGCAATTTTTAAACATTCTCATATTATATCATTTAATACGTAATGGAAATCTGACAATTGTAATAAACCTTTTTTCCATTTCCAACATTTTAACCATTTTCCTCACTAATGACCTTCAGCTTATCCTTTCAGCTATCATGCACCATAATACTGAATACGTGGATTCTATTATATCACGTTTACGTATTTGGGATATATAATCCCCGCCATATTTTTTCTTCGGTTTCATGCAATCAAAAACCAACAATGAGTGTCGTTTTTGAATATTACCAAAAAAAAGCAGAAAACAGATAAAAAATACTCATATGCACGACAAAAGTACGTCTGTCAAATAACTAGGCGCCGAAATATATCTTAATGCTTGATCGTCGTTTTGAGTATATACAATATGAATACGTTAAATTACGGAAGAGTAATTTATCTAGTACAACATATATTATGTTATACGAATATATCCATCTTATTACGTCATAAATATATATTTGTCACTATTATTATCCTGGTATATAATCATCATTAAGTATAAATTTAATATACTAAAGCAGTTTGTTAATCCTCCATCCTTTATTCCTCCTTTTATATCCTGGAGATAACACGTGATATCAGTCTTGAGAGAAGTCAAGGTTCTTCTAATGGTTTATATGGAAATTAGGTATATCATGTAATTCAAGGTGTTGCGATAGCATCGCTATGCCCTTCCAGCAATGAGGATGCTCACTTTGAAGACTTGCACGCAACCTCGATTACGTCTTCTGTACATATATGTATAATGCTTTGCGCACACCTGGACACTTTCTCTGAACCCCTAAGAAAGTAGGATTGATAACGTTTTAATGGGATGGATATACATTTTTATGAACATCATGTAACTTGAAAATAACGGCACAGCTTAATCTGCCTGAACAGCGATAAGCTCTATCTACTGATTGAAATACAGTTGAACCCCGTAAACTGGCATCTCTGGCAATGACCTCCCGCAATAGCCATTTGAAAACCTTTGAAACCTGAGGGTGCTGATTTATGCACGAAACACGGAATTGGAAAGCCGGAATAGCGGTAGATTAACCAACCAGGACTGTTCCGTTCCGAATTTTAATACCCTGTGTCCCCATGGAACATATTCTGTTAGTGCCTGAGGTCCGACTGTCTATATATATATACATATTGCATATTCTATAAAATAATTCTAACCTAGCATGTATAATTAATTTTAAAACGTTTGCTTACTCGGCTTCTTCGACGGTTTCGGTCATGGCTAGGAAGACGCAATTAAGTAGAATGGTAGCCATGACCACATAATCGAAGTACTGGTTTGTACTGAGGAAGATGCAACAGCGCCTTATGGGATTCCATGGAGAAAATATGAACCAGCTGTTAGTCGCAGTGAACCTGTGGATGTAATTCTTGCGAGATCTCTTGGACACCACGCAGAACGTCTGAAACAAATAGAGTACCGAGTAGTGAGTAAAATTTGAGTCTACCTCTTGGCCGAATAAGATATACATAAAACAGAAAATTTATATTTGAATTTTCAGTACCATCCGATTTCGATCAGATTGAATGCATTTCTACCTCACGCTCTATTGCATATATCCATCCGCCATTGCATTCAACAGTAACTGTATATATCGATATATCCTGACAAAAAGACGAGAGGAACTCTATTCCGTCGAAGAATATTCAACGTCGCAGAACGTTCTAGAACTCGTAAAACATGATATCCATATATAGATATATGGATGAGGTTAGGTTGATGTGTCAAGAATCACGTTTTCTCACGTGCATAATTCAATATACTATAACACCAAATGTCTTGCAAATCCATGAACGAAAAGAGTCCAAAAGATATATGTAATTAAGCTCTTGGACATGTCATTGATCAGACACAAGGTGTTTTGTGATAACATTACAAGAGACCGCCATATTTCTTGCACCCGTCTTACCTACGGACGAGTCGTTCATCACTCACATCAGAAAAGGAACGACTCGGTTGCGTAATGATAGCAAAGCGAACTCGCATTTCTCAAGGCAGGAAGCCTCTTAGTTTTAGAAGCTTGATTGATAATGCCGGAATGCTTTGCGACTTTACCTAAAGCCAGTCTTTATTTCCTTTCTCTATATATCTATATACCTTTCTGTGTTCATCTCTTCGTCTCTGTGGCGTTTGTGGCGTCTGCTCCGTGCAAAGGGATCCTTGTGAATTAAAAGTTACCACATAGCGTCTACGGACCAGAATACTCGCTGCTAACTTTAATGTACATTATAGTATTTGACTATAGTGCTGTATATTTCGCTCAGCAGTGTATATTGTACGTCTATAGAGATTGAGTTTTCATAAAGTTTCTTCAGTATAACTACTGGCAATCACTGCTTGGGTAAGTTTGTCATGGAACTTGTTTTATTTTTTTTCTACGTGCTTTATTTCGTTTCGCATTGACGAATAAAAAATCCACGTACAATCGACAGTTTGAAATGCTTTCAATGGCAGACGATATCCTATACGTGAATCAACGATGATATACATAGAAACGATAATTGGTACTTCTGTCAAACAATTGATACTTCCAAGTCAATCGTACTTGATGAATACATCGATGTATGATTGGAGTGTCAATCGACATGAACAAATTGAATTTCCTTGATGGGTTGGGTCATGTGCTCCAACTTACTGATACATATACCTGTACTGTACTCTATTTATTTTATCGCACGTAACGAGCAGAGAAAATATGCTCACTCTAGGTAATAAGTTTTGACCGGTTTCGTGGGTTCCTTATCACTATAAATTATTTCATGGTTTATACACGTAGTTATGAGTTTCGTTTGTCGCCGTACCACCACAAGGTGATAAGGTGACAAGGTGCATTTCCGGTGACACGACGATCTCGTTAGGCTGGCATCTTGAAGGAGACTTTATAAAAGGCAAAGCACTCCTTTGAAATACCTCCTTTCATATACCATAAAAATTTTAGTAAAGGTCCCTTTATCGTTATACAGGGTTATTTACGACAACCACACCACCTGAAGTTAGCCTCCTGTCCATTTGATTTCTATGGTAGAGCCAACTTCAGGTGGTGCTCTTGTACTTAATAATCCTCGACGTAGTTATATACCTATAATGTTATTCAGGAGTATTGCACCAGCTGAAGTTAGCCCGTCCATTTGATTTACATGACAGAACCACCTTCATGTGGTACAATGCTCCTGAATAACCTTGTGTATCCTTCCTTATCACCAATTAGCATATTTCATTGGCGTATAGCGATGTATAATAAATCTTGACTCTAGAACAATTTTACAACCTCTTTTAGGTGATGCAAATTATGGTGGATCGATTGTCTCGCGATCACAAGACGTATACCTACCAAATGTTAAATTTGCAATTCAGGCCTCGCTGAGTATCGGAAAACAATCGTGAATGAATCTTCGAGTACAGTTCGGGAATTTCTGCAGTCCTTAGGAAAGGAGGACTTTAACTAGGCAATTTTCCTGATCGCGATTTTATGAGTAGCTATACACTTACTACCTGACAGATAAGGACTTGAGATTTATGAAGTGGTTAATCTGTTATCTTGTAAGCTCGTATGTGGTAAGGCTTGTAGTTCAGAGATGGTAGAACAACGATACGTAGACAAGCAAACCGCTGCTAATGATCGAACAGAGAGGATAGTCGCGTTTAATGCGCCGTGCGCTAATTTGATCCCCTAGTAAATGCAGCTACCCTAACCCACGTGTGTGTGTATTTTGGCAAAACTTAAAGGGGGTCCATAGCTCATTGGATACTCTTGCAACTTCATTCGGATTTACGTGGGTGCATTCCTGTGCTTCTCATGTACAGTGTATAGATCGTAAAAATAGTTGATGTGAGCGTGTGTGCATCCCTTAGTCAATAACTTTCCACCCTGTACGGTTCATAAAGCCCCACTCGTATTCAAAATCGACCAACCCCAAGGATCGCGTTTCCTTTGGGCTGCCGCACATGAAAACTGGCCGAAAATATAATGCAAGATTTATGAAGTGTCTGTCCGCCCCAACCTTACTTATGCATGTTTCACGAAGACGAGCCTGTATGCATCAGGCGAAATGTGGATACCGTATCCTGAGTACGTGGAGACATAAAGTCACTCGACGCACACAGTATTCATGTAGGTAGTATGTAATAAAGAAGTAGAAGGTGTCACGACGTCCAATGAGATTTCTAGGGATTTTTCGAACGGAACGTGGGAAGCTTCGTGAAAATTCTTAGAACGCCGTGTTACGCGACGTCGTGTCTGAGCAAGCAAAGAATTCGTGGTTACTACTGCCAGACCAAACCCAAAGAATTTCCAAACCATTTCCTCCAACGTTCTCCTTCGCTGGATAACGTCGAAATCATCGAAACTCACTTATTTCACGCAAAAGATATTCACGTACTCTATACGGCGCTATGATTGCGAAGAAGAATTTCACTAGGAGGACGACCCATTTCTCGCAAAGGCTTTACGCTTCCGGTATAAAACGGGTGGCATCGTGCTGAAGCGGTTGCCCTATTTTTTTTCTAGCTATGTTCATATTCCTTCTATCTTTCTTTTTTTCTGTTATCTAACCCTCATCCACGCCCTTCTATCATACTGACTCTTTCACTGCGCCCAGACGCTCGACGCGTCCATAATGGTGACGAACTGCAATTCCCACTGGAGTCAAATACTGTTTTTCCTTTTCTGGCCATTTTCCCATTTTTTTCTTTTCTTTTTTTTGTTTTCTTTCTATGACGTGGCAAAGCACGAGTACAAAGTACGAGCTACCATCATTCATCAGGAGTTTGGATCTTTGGCCATCATCCAAAGAAACTTGTTCGATACGCTTGACTTGTGTGAGGAACCAAATCATGTTTACTGACCTCTGTGTGCACATCTGAGTGGCCTCGTACTTAAAGATATCTTGAGTCGCGAAACCCTCATGCATACATTCATTGGTGGTTGGTCCGTGGTCGGATTCTAAAATCGGGATAAGATTCAGGTTTTTTTTTAAGGAATATACATTTTTCATATGCAGAGTGCTTCGACGATTCTTCTTTTTTTTATATCTATCGGAAATATAAAGTTGAAACGAGTCGCTGATGTGATTTATTATTTATATGTCCAACTGTGTATATATTATCAAATTTGAACTGCTCTCATGCTGTTAGAAATTTCTTGTGCTAATCTTACTTGCAATCCTCTCCACAACGTATATTGACATCTCTGATGCATTATGCGTTCGTCATTTTCATCCAGGAATTGTTATTTAGCAACTCCATTTCCGCTAAAGAAACTAGGGCACGTGCCAATAAGTAGGTAGCTGCTTTCAATGATTCCTCCTGACGTATAACGTTTACTCGCGGGACCTTACTGTTACCTGTATTACGCCGCATTAAATATTTAGCTCTTTAGAATGACGTAAAACACTGATTGCCGGATTTAACATAAATATAATCAATGTACATTAAACAAATATGTGCGAACAACATAAGGGGTGCTTACGTTAATTTTTATCTAATATACATATCTTTGATAAGGATTTGCGAGTGATTTATGTAATGGAAGTGGAAATAGCATTTATAAAAATAAACAAAGTTTTTGTTTACGTGAATCCACCTCGTGCAAAGAGTTTAATTAAACACGTGTAAATTGCTGATTAATGTACTACAATGCATTGTCGAAATTTTTATTTGATTGGATTATCATTGAAATTGTTGCAAGGAAAACAAGGGATGATCGATGCCTCGTTGGGTTTGGAATGGCACAGCGTAGCTACTGTCGTATAACAAACAACAGTAAACCACCAGTGAAAGCATGAAAACACGAAAAATACTATGAGGAACGGCAGTCGCTGAGTCTTGAGCTTTAATCTCGCGATATTTTCTACGAGAATGAACCTCACTTTCTGAGAATACAATGCTGAATGAAAATGAAAAAAGTGGGGTGCACTGTTTTTTAACAGCATTACTATTTCATTAACTGAAAAGAGACAATTTCATTTAGCTACGATGTATCCCGATAGACTTTCAAGATTAATTACGACTTAGAAATTGCGTTCTCTCGTGAAAATAGTACCTACTGTCACGTACAACATCAGCACATTGTAGCTAATGTTTTTTTTTACCAAGAAATAAGAAGAATGGAAATCTACTAAATGAAATTATGTCCATATATATCTTTGGCATATGGAACTGTTTGATTAGTATTACAATCAAATAAAGGGAGAGAGAGATCAATTCATTTATTCAATTTGGAGCATTCTTCATAAATCTATAAATCATTAAAATAATCGTAATCATAATAAAAAGATAATTGGAAAAGTAAACTAGCAGTAAAATAATATAGTGATAACAATCAATATAAATCAAAATATATGGGATAATAACAGCAGAGCGTGTCCACTATATGACGTTTGGTATTAATTAGTGATACCAACATATCATATTACGACACCATAGGAAAGTGTTATAATCGTGTATATTCACACTCGCAAAACTTTAATGGCAACGATACCAAGAACCAGTGATATAGGAAGAGAAAGAAAAGTAAAGATATAAAGTACCTAGTGTCTCTCCATGTTTTATTTTCAAAGCGGAAGAGTAGCGACAGCTTGAAAATGTTTTTCTGAGATATTTGTTGAACTGTGTCCACCTCTCTTCCGGAGAAGTAGGTGCTTCTGTCAATACTTGAAATTCTTTTCACACCAAATCTTTCGCAACTACTTTGAACTCCAACTAAAAAATTGAAGTTTTATTTTCGTTAATTGAAAGACGAAAATTATGCTCATTCGTACTGTGAGTTAAAATTATAATGTTTCTTGTACAATACATAACGCTATAATATAGGTATTTATTATACGACAAAACCAACATTCTTAGGAAGCATAATCTGACACGTGATTTTTCGACTCACGGTCACAAGGCGAATCCAGCTATCGATTCAGTAACGTTTTCGCTTTCTGGTTCCCTTCGAGTCGCCATCCTGCTTAGAAGCTACGCTCTCGGGTTGATTCGTACAGATAATTACGTCAATGCTCTCGTAAATATTTTTTATTGTTTAGTTGAGGTCGAGCTACTTGAATATGCCGTGGAGAAACAGCCTCGACGTACCGAGTTGCCCGGCAGAGGAGAGTACGCAACGGCGACGTCTCCACGGACCGACAGAGGTCCGAGTGAGATACCGGCGCCCCGCTGGAGAGAGGCAAAGGACTGTAGAGCGAGCGGAGATATGGTTTTTGATACGGTTAAGGGCAGGGAAGAAATCCCCTGATCCGAGTTGTGGTTGTGGTGCCCAGCTGTCGACCGATGTCCTGGGGAAGCAGCCGTGGAGGGTCTGATTTAAAGGGACGAATCGAGGGAAGGATAAGAGTTATCGGGTATAAGGATCTTGACCAATCAGAATGATTAGTTCTCGAATGTGACTATTGTCAAACTCAGTCTGTCTTGGGACACCGATCGAGGTGCCTCGAGCTGCCTCGCGTTCCCGTGCTATCTGTTGATAGTTTTTCTAGCTGTGTTTCCTACACGGTATAGGAAATTCTCTCTTTTGTGGTTCTCGCGTTGCTCTCGCTACATTCAGAAAATCCTATCGATTTTCTGTACGCCTTTCGGAGGTGCAGTGCCGGTGAGTCTCTCAATTTTTTAATTGGTGGAGGGCCTTTGATTTTATAGCTCCGAGTCGTTCTGCTACGTTCTTGATAAAATGCTCTCTATTTCCGGCACTATTCACCTGACTCTTACTCCAACCCTCTCTACCTCGACCTAGCAACCTGAGCGACCGTGCACTTCCGCAAACCTTCGCTCCCGTTCGTGCATCCAGTTGCGTTTGCTGATTTTACACGACCCCAAAGATAAGCACCTACAGTTACGTTTATCGATTTCACGCGTCCCCAAAGTTCGACAGGATCTGTTAAACTATCGTCCTTTCTGATAGGTTCCGTCAGAGCTCTCGTTTTGGCGGAGTTGAGACTTTTCCACCTCAACTCCCAGGTCATATCGGCTCGTCAGTTCCCGGTGAAAAAAGAACTGGCTGACGTCCGCCTGGCATGCGGATGTATGAACGAGGGGCGGACGGCCGAAGGTGACGTAGGTCAGTTCTCGGTTTTACGTTATCGATATCGAGTAAAGAAAATACGTTACAAATTTTACAATCAACTCGGTACATTGGATAATAAATTTCTTCAACTTTCTCTTCGTTATCATATATCTTGTTTGTGCTATATCTTTTTTACAAAAATATCAATGGTAACAGAAAATTTTATGTTGAATTGTAATCACACTACTGTGGATCCATCTTTGTCTGACAGCATCTCAACACCTTTTTCCTTAAATCATATGTGACATTTAAAAGCGATAGATCTATATGGCACCTTGATTTTTCTTATAGCTGGAGCACAGTGTATCGGAGAAATAGTATGTAATATATTTTATGGATTTTCATATATGTATATATATATAGTATATCTTATATCGATACATGCAAAATACACAAATTTCACAGGTAGAGGAGCAACGTGTCCTCAATTTCTAAATATGTTACCATACGCTACATGACGATCGTAAAAAGTGTTATATCAAGTACCACGTAAGCGCGATTTGCAAATATTCTCACAGACATTTTATACCAATATCACTTGAAAATGATTGGAATTAAATTTCAGCGATTTTAATTTCTCTATTTTTCTTGAGTGCGTACACTATTTGGTTTTGATAATAAAAAACAACCTAAAACCGTTAAAATATATTTCTTAAAATAGCCATTACTTTAACGTTGTTCAATCGATTTTTCATTATCACCATCATATATTAGTATATCATGATATTCGATGCACTAATGGATTGACAAAGGTAATATATTCAGAAGATAAATAGATACTTTACTCCGTATAAAATTGCCAAAAAAAATTAATAATAATCGAAACAACCAACGGTAATAAGGATTTGCGAAAGGAAAAAAGAGGTAAAAAAAATAATTATTATACGAGTCTGATAACTATCAAAAAGTCAGTATCGATTTGTATTTCCATTACAGTTGCCTATATCAAAGTATGAACAATGCAGCAACCTAAAGCTTACTTTTCAAGCCGTAAACCCTGCCCCGTTCCACTAAATCGTCGTTTATTCGCCTATCACGAGCAATATCAACAGATTCATATTTTTGTACATACACAAAAGCTCCACACGATCAAAATGATGACACTTATTGCATGAATATACATATATATGTATATATCAACAGCTTTTAGTATTTATAATATTATTAGCGTGTTTATGTATAACTCGTATCACCAATTCATCAACTATTACTGGTTTCAATACCACGTATAAAATGTGTAAGAAAATCATGACCTGGGTGAAAATTCTCATACTAGAATTTCAGGGTATACTTAATCTTGAAAAAAATATAATTTCTACAGATCGTTAAATTCTTTAGCTTCAGAAGCGTCGTATTTTTAAAATCATATTAATAATTCGTTTAGCGACTAAGATAATGACACATGTGAGTCAAGTGTATATAATTTATGTACATTGAATATTTGATATTTACTACATTTATTTGATATATTTTGCGTTCGACATAAAACTGACATTAACTGAGAAATTAATTGACCTTATCTATGGTATAAAAATGCTTAGTAATCAGAATGAAAGATATTACCATAATCCACCTTGTCGTTTCTCATTTATTACCAACGAAGGTTGCGCCATTTTTTGTTAGTCCTGACAGGACCTTTCGGGACGAAACTCCATAAACCAAGAAGTATCAATAACTTATATTTACTTCATCATGGAATAATATCCCAGAATACTTAATACATCACATTCAGATATAACGATATATTTAACGTTTCATAACCGATAACTTTACTGCTGTCTATATTACCACGAAATTCGTTAACGTAACCTCGTTTACGTATACGTGTTCCTAAAGCGATAAAAAGTTGTCTCGATTTACCATCCTTGACAATTTAGATAACAATGTTACCAATCTCACACCAAGTATAGGTAACGTTAACACGTATTATAGGGTAAAAAGTGTTCTCGTTATTCGCAATAGTAATTTTGTCCCCGTTTGCATGCTAAATAATGAGATGTAATATCCGATGGTCATGTAAAGAGAAAGAAGAAAGAAAAGTCACTTTAAAGATAAAAAGTCACTAGTACTCCCGGAAATAGTTTTTTTTTCTTTTTATTATCTCCAAATTTAAATCACGTACCTACATTAACGCATAACAATGACCATTAAAGATCGCATGACTCATGACGAGCTGACAAGTTGACGAGCAAACAAATCATTAAACTTTACCTTGGCACACAAACACGTATCAGATAGTTTATTAACTTGTTCCTAGGAAAATTAATTAGCATCAGGACAGTTCGCTAATAAGGCAATCGCGAAAACACGCCGTCTTATATCCACGATCAGCCGGAGTGATTTTAATTGAGAAATAGCCAAGCAATCTTATCGAGTAAAGAATATAAAGTGGCGAGTCTATCAAATGGTTATACGTAAATGACATTTGTAATCGGTGACGTTTGATTTCCTCTGAAACAATCAGTCAATGTCCTGCTAAAAGTTTATAATATAGCAGCAAGTGAGCAGCTGCGACTGCCGTATAAATTTAAAGCGGAGTAACAGTTTTCCGCTTTTCTCGGCTCGCAGGAAAAAGTTAAAAGACAGAGAGATAAGGGAAAAGAAAGATTAGGAAAAAAAAGAGTAATTTGCACGATGAATAGTTATTCTAGAAAATCCCCTACTCTGTACACTTACACTATACAATATAGTAACGTACTATTTACTATAACGGTATCTCTGGATACTTTTGGATAGCGCTATTTTTTATCAAAAGATACGAAAACGATTTATCAGGACTGTGCCTTGAAGGGCGCAGGCCTTTTGGCGATGTCCTGGCTAAGGGTGAACCTCGTGTCCGACAGGGCAACACCTTACTGTCGAATGAAAGTCTGCACGCGATCGGGACGGTCTACCCTTTCTGTAGGGGTTGCTGCTGGCAATTATTCGGGCAATCAATACAAACACGCACAATACAAGTATATACCCAGTGTTAACATTTTTTTACGTAATATTAACGCAGTCTATTGGCTCAAGTAACAAATTATCCAACCTAACCAAATCCTAATTTAAATAAAAATCAATGAGAAATGATAATCTATTATAAAATAAAGTATAGGGGATATATTTTTTACCCCTTTATAGCTCATGCTAATCGTTCACAGTATAATCGCCATACTCAGGGTATACATACATGGCTTATCATGACACTCATTAAGTATATGGTTATGTACGTCAGTTGCAAAAGGCTATACGTATATGTAGATATGTTACCCTCAACAGTTGGTAATAACAGTTTTCATGTTACTGTTGGCTTATAAGCATGACAAGCTCTGAATGACTTTTCTTGCTAGTCCGTGAAAGCTGACGGGACGGTATGTCCTTTTGTAATGTGTACAAGTTACTATTGAACGGCTTATCCATTTGTTATCGAAATAACGATTCATCCTTCGTTTATGTCATCGTACCTGTGTTGTTGATTCTCAGGATAAGGACTAATGGTGGGTGCTCGTGAATCTTGCACGAACGTTATAGTCCTAAGTAGGTAGGCAGGCAGGCAGGCAGGAAGGTAGATAGGTAGGTGGGCAGTCAGGCAGACCGGAAGTGAGAATGGGTGCCTATGCTAACAAGTTTCTAAACCTTGAAGCCGTGGGTATAAACTGGCACAGTTGTATGTTAATTCAGTTGGTCTCTACAGCAGACATAGGGAATTAGGATCTACATTGGTTGTCTCTGAGGATTTCAGGGACCCTATGGCTTCAATGTGGACCCGATGACAGGATACGTCACTTTTCGATGGACAACAGGGACTGAAACTATTTCATTATATTACGTGTACTATTATACGTATATAGGGCGGTACCGATATATACGTTATTGTTTTAACTAGTTGGTGAAGCATTGACGTGACTGAACTGTGTACAAGTACTTTTTCTAACATTCTGGCTAATTGAAAATATAATGGTACACTGTACCAAGTTGTAATTGCAGTTAGTGTATTTTTATCGAAGTTGTTTTACCCGGGCAACTTTTCGTTATATTTGCCTTGCTTTCGAGGGGGGTGGAGGGAAGGGGGGAGGTTCGTCAAAATATGAAAGGGTGGATACGTACTACATTTTGGCTTTTCGTAAAAAGTTTACGATAAGAACGAAGACAATTGTAGTTAAGTTTTGTTCGTTTTTAATGTTTTTCATTTAATTTTTTTAAACAAATCGATGGCCAATTTCCTTATCTTTGGTTAAAATTTAACCTGCGGATAAATCCCCACCTAACCAATACTTTTCATGCCTTAGGCGTTTATCTGCAGATTAAATTTTAACGGAAGATGAAGAAACGGACCATTAGTAGATTTGTTCAACCCTGACAGATATTCGTTATCTTGGTGGTAGATACGGTTATCGTAAAATCACGCACATAAACGCTCATATCACGACGGTCACATCGCTGCCTAATAAGGATTCACGATTATTACCAGACACATCGGTAATAAACGACTCGTAACACTGTGTGGTAAAATAAAATGTTGAAGAATTGAAGACTTAGAATATTGCCTGGTGAATGGACTGTAAAATATAAAGCAGTGACTTTAGTTTGTAGTAAAATTTCAATGGCAGTCTATATCTCAGAAATCATACGTATTTCTGCTGGAGTATGCAATAGCATGTGTTGATTAGCTATATATGTATTTTTTGGTTATTTTTGCAAATTTCAAACGTGAATTTTTCTGGGTTATATATTTTTTATCTTTTTTTTCTCAATTATACCTAACGAACTCGAAATAGACAGTCCCTTGAGAGATTTTGAATTCTCATTAGGTCAGTAACTTTGTATTTTTATCTTAATAATTTTTATTAACTCTTTTTTCCTTATCTCTCCCACAGTGCTGATGCAATTTTGCCAACTGTCGTCGCGTTACGTTGAAAATCCTCGGGGAAGAAAAACAAAAGTGTAATAAAGTCACATGGCTTTTCCTGCTGAATCTAATTTATGCAAGTCAGCAAGTTGGCGCTTTGCATTTATACATAAAATATGTTTGACCTAAGGTACTTTTTACTTACTACTTATCAACAAAATTATACTTATAATTATATCTATGGTGTTAATATTATCAGTATGTAATATGTGAATTCACAGTAGAGAAATTTCATACAGAAAAATTATCTGCTTAAGACTCCCACATTAAACCATTGAAATTACTTTTTTTACATCTCATCCGACGTTACGTTCCACTTCATGCACCAACCTATGAAAACCAACATAGTAGGTTGGTATACTTTCCCATGCACTGCAGCCCGAGTGCTACAATACCTCAGGGAAATACAGAGATGTTCCGATACCAATCGTACGTTTTCCATCTAGCTATGCTTTTTTCGCCATTCTCCTAGAACCTGTTGCAAAAAGAGGAGCAACAAGTCGAGAGGTCAGGAGTGCCCCCTTGCTCTCGCAAAACGTTCAGAGTCCGAGAAGGCTATGGGGGCGAATAGCCAGTGAATTTCCGCGAGGTTTCCGTCAGCCATTTCCGGTCGCTACTTCCGCTCACAAAATGTTGAGATGGCACTAAATAAGAGGGGATATATTTTGCAGTGAGAAATTTCGAAAATTATTACACAATTCTATAGTGCTACCCACCTACTATCTATCTACAGGGTGTTCGAAAAATAGCTCGTGATATAAATTTTCCAGAAATTTAATTTCCCAACGACACGATCATCAATTTCGTCACTCGAGTACTGAAGATATAGTGGCAGACTTTAACTATAGGAAATGTAGGACAAAATGATACTTTTAATTCTTAAATGTTATCCAACCCTCGTGCTAAGTTGCACCACGTAATACCGTAAGCTCGTGAATACCATAAAGCCGCCGGCTTCATTGGTCGTAAGGAAGCTTTACGAGTTGTGAAAATCTACGAAGCTAAGGCGAGTATAAATGGCGACAAGAAAATCGAGAAAAAAAATTACTTTTCACACGTTTTCTAGAAACGTGTGCACCTCGTGTCTTCGCTTTAATCTTTATTTTATTGTTCGTCCTTTCTTTTCATACTCTGGATAGACGAAATTCTTTCTTCGCACAAAAGCATCCTTCCGCGAGGAATATCGCTGTTCATAATTTCCTGAAATCCTCGAGCAATTTCTTTAATAGAATTTCCTTGCCGCATTTTTACTCTAATGAAACTTGAAAGCGTCCGACGTTACGTTAAGCGTAGCCAATAGGCGAATGACGCACGACATCGCTACGTGTAGTGTAATAATAATTTTTGCAAATTACGACTAAAATACATGGAATCTGTACAACCGGAGGCTACAAAGTATTGACTGTCGATAACCGAATCGTGCGATTTGGCACTGCTCCCTGGTGAATATTAGTACTCAACGGCCTTGATAAAAAACGGTAACCCTTGCGCTCGACCCGTATACCCAAATTCAGAAATCACTTTTGTGAGAGGATAATTAAAATCATGTAAAAGTAGACCGTTAAACAAGTGCATTATAATCGAATGAATGATACATTATAAGAATAATTAAAATTATTTATGCCTTCTGGATTCGATACAAAATTTTACAAATTTTCCCATGTGTAGTATAATTCGAATACAAATTACACTGGCTGGTAACAAAAAACCAATCAAAATTTTATCTGTGCCAATTATCCTTTTTCTTCAGCATCCTTTAGTACGCGTGAACTAGGAAGTCACTACGGTGTTGCACATATGTATAAAATACACATATGTATACAGTACACATATGATACTTTGGATAATTAAAAACCATGTATTGTCGTTCTACAAATAAAATGTACTTTTTTTTGACAGAACAAATACAATAAAATACTCAAGTCACGTACGGCTTTTTTGTACAATCCTTGAAATATATATGTACCAAAAGAAGAAAAAAATTCATATTTCAGTGTAAGGCCATGCATATATATATACTTGGAAACTTTATGAAGAGGCACGCGTGGCTTGCTAGAAATTTCAATGTTTTCGATCTGTCAAAAAAAAGAACACATTACTCGTAAATACTAATTCGCCAAAAGTAAATCAGTTTAATTCATACCTGAAAATGGATTCCTCCACGTACAAATACACCCGCCTATCTATCCCCAGGGTGTTTTCGGTAATTTTAGTTTCCATCTCACACAGCCGGTACATGTGCTAGATATTCGACCTATGCCCACAGCCGGGTAGTTCAGAGTTGAGAAATCGATGGGAATCGCAGGATTTTCACAGAACGCAAGTAAAAGGCCGCCAGCCAAACTGTGAATTTTTCTCGTGATTGCAGTGGTTACTGGCTACGTGCCAGTCGTGATAGTACCATGATCTACATATGGTCTGTCTTCTCCCTGGCCATACGTTATGCATATAAAGGGACGGAGAAATCTTTCTCACTTTCTTCCTGTATCTCGGTCTCTTTCTCTCTCCTGGTTCGAATGGCACCAATTTCATTTTATATAGATTATAATTTTTTATTTCCTTTCATTTCCCATATATCCATTAATTCGAACTCTCTTGAATTACTATATTTTCATTCTGACTGTACGGAAGAAGCGTTTACTATTTTTAGTAATACTCGTTCAATTCGTGGAATTTCCTATAGAAATCTAGTTTTGCACGATAACCATGCCTATCTTGTGATGGTACATTGCATCAGGAATGTTCTGCATTTCAAGTCTGTTTGAATGACCATTGATATACATGATGGCTTATAGGTATAACCTACTAGCCACGTTATTCTATGCACCGTACAGTTCTCCTACTTACATACCATGTTAATTCCTCTTACCTATAATATGCAATTCCTACGACTATGGCTATTCAGAGATTCGAACTAGCACTCTATAGATAATTTAAGAGCTTCCGGACTGGGGCGAACAAGTTTTTTTTATCCGCTCTGTATCCGACTCAAAGTTTTTATTATTGAAAATCGATTCGCGATTGGACATTTAAGAAAAGTTAAACGTTGGGCTAACTAAATATAATCACGTTATACGTATAGTCATTGGATAGAACGCTAGTTCGAATTTCTCCGTAATTTTATCATTTTCCTATATTCATCTCAGCCAATGGAACCGTCAATAGTATCGGTACATTCTAATTTCTATTTTCTGATTGATTCTTATCATGCAGTCCTGCAGTAAAAATACTCTTTATTTGATTAGACACTCTGCCAGGTTTTAATTAGCTATTCAATACTTACATGAATTTTCTCTATCTAATAAAAAACTAATTACACAATATCTTAAGAAATTTTTTATATGAATTTAGCACGTATCTCAATTCTACAAAAATATAATTATGCACGTGATAAGACTATGAAGGAAAATCTTCTGTGCCACTACACAGAGAAGTATAGGACATATATAAACAAAATTATAGGCAAAGTATACGAATCCGTATAAAAAAGTAAAAAGACAAATGGACGTAATGTGAAAGAAAAAATGGCGACGTATACCCGAGCCAGTGGTTACACTGCTTAAAAGCATATAGGTCAATGAGCATCGTACACGTATGAAAAATCGAGAAAGAGCAATTTGCATGAAAATTTTCCATTCTTCGGTATCGTCAACATAAATCCGTTTCAAAAAAAATGACCGCATTCAATGATTATACACATATACATATATAGAGAGAGATCAATATCCAATCGAAGATTATCATTTAGAAGAATGATAACAATCAGTCGAGCCAGAAAGGACGAGTCATTCAGAGCTTGAATAATGAACGGCCTAATTTGTTCGAACGAGTCTTGCCTCGCTTAATCCTGAATGACGATAAGCCAGGTACCGGCATTAATATATTGGCGATCATCAGGAATCAATCAAGCAGCAACCAAGCACATTTCGATTCGTGGTAGAAATAAAAAAAAGCAACCCTTGTCTCTTCTGCCATAGCAGGGACTCAAGCGAGTGCCATGGCCGCCATGCTTAATGCGGCACGAGAGTGTGACGTCACTAGGCCACACACGTAAACCAGCTTACGTATAAAATATCAATATTTTTCTCCGCCAGTTGCGAACCAGTTCACATGCTCGACCCCAACAGTCGGCCGTAATTCGTTTCCTGGGCGTTTGCGAAAATTCTCTTAGGACCTCCGAGAAATCCCCTGTCCCAGGTGTACGTAGATCATATCATAGAAGACACCTGGTACATCTACGGATAAGTGTACGAGCACTCACCAAAGTGCATTCCTGTTTGAAAAGACAGAGACGTCTTGACAGTGGCGCCATTAAGCTTGTGAACGAGATGAATATTATGATCGTTCGTATTTTAAGAATGCGAATATGCGTTCGTGCAAGCAATAGATCTCACGTAAACTTCTCGTAAATGCCCTTGATGTCTTCTCATTCATCCTTTCATTCGATAAACTCTACATTTTTATACGGTACTTATAACACACTGTGTATAGAGTTTTGCAAGGACGTATATGATGCTCTTATATTTTTCCTTTTTTTACGCAGAGCACGCGACCGTATGCCGTTGCATATTGTCTCAATTCGAATAACTTTTCACTGCGAATCATATTTCTGCATTGCGTTTTTCGTATCGTTTTTAACAATCAAATTTTTTTAATGAATATCAAAAAGCAACTATATGCAAATAAATATATATTTGCGTATCTGTTTATCTATAATAAATGACCTTTGGATTGAGGCTTTCATTCGATCAATAACATTTAATCTTGTATATGCGCTTTACATCGCTGATACGCATCGTTACACATCAGTACATTTTCATGGATAAATTGACGGATATGCAGGTAATTTTTTTTATAATTTTGAAAATAAAAAAAGGTAAATATACTACAATCATACGAAGAGTAATAAATTTTTTAGTTACGAATCAGCTATTATTTATCCATAAAAGGGGTGGATGCGGGATAAAGACCCCCAATGTACAGTGTATATCTCGTTAGATTTTTATGATATTCAAATATATAACGCAGAATACATATTCGGTAAAATATTCCTGAAATTTTATCGGTCGCTGCGACAGAAGTAACATCCGCAATGACGATCCTACTACAGCGACTGTCTCACGCATTGGAAACAGTCCGGAATATCCGTTGAATATCGATCGAGCATTATAAATATCTTAGTAGAATTTCTCGCCCTACCGTATACACTCTACTCTATACTCAGCAAGGCTGTAAGGGAAAGAAGAAGACTTCCAACACCGATTTCAATAGTCTTTTTACTGCGTACAATTCCAGCGCAGTGCACCAAAAGACCATAAGATTGCTGTGCTGTTCTTGCCTTAAATAATTAATGTCTTTTAGCCGTAAGGTGGATGTGGATTCTTCCAGATTTGGTAGACGCGTAGGCACCTTCATTTCTCAAGTCGATTCGTCCCCGTTAAATCTTAATGAACGAAGAGATACAACGTGGCTACGTAGGAACTTTTTCGTTTAAGGTATAACCGAACAAACAGCGTGTCTCATTTATACGCCGTACAAATTGCCAATTTTTAAAAACATATTACATCTATGTTAAAACCGAATGTATATTGCCAGATATCTACTGTAGTAGGTATACACGTATATGTCCTATACTATATAACCTCCATAGTTTCATTTTCCAGAAAGGTTTTGTTTGCAACGGATACATACATTTTCCACCAGATAATACATTCCTACCTCTTTTACTTCGTTTCCCCTGCATTACACAGACCTTTTGATAAATTGCGATCGTACCCAATTTCACCGATTCCAGCCTTGCTCCTGGTAACCAGAACTTTACACCCAAACCCGTCATAACAACAAAACGTTTTATTCGGTGCATCCCGATTCTACGATTTTACGAGTTAACGTTCGTCGCTACAAATACATATATAGGAACATCAACAATACTTCAATTGTTCTTTTGATCAATGGCATTCCAGTTTTATCCTTGCGAATTTTTTTTATTCAAAATTTATTTTCTATCTACGTGGTCGACAGTGCATTTCTCACGTACTGAAATGAACTCGCGCCTAACCACAATTCGAATTTCGAGAAATCAAATCGTTATTTGCAGATGCTTCTCCTTCTTCTAATGGTTCGGTGTTTGCCAAAGGGTGGTCGACTGCCCGTCTCTCGCTGCTCCCGAGACTTAGGTGACTCCCGAGGGTGTCAAGAATCCCGAGCTCAAGTAAACCAAGGGGTCTCTCTTGATTGACTTATACAAGTTTCCGTCATGACGACACGCCTCTCTACGCCAAGACGTTCGACGTTTGGTATTCGCCTCCTTTTGCCTGTGAGATATTGTCACGATGTCACTAGCTAACACTACCACGCCCTTCCGCACACTTTGTCTTCCTTGCTGTGCCTTAACAAAAAGATCTCACAGTCCTATGGTGAAACTCAATTCGTGTTAAGTGTTCGTTCGAACAAACCATTTCGTCGGCTGGTTTACCATAAGCGAAGAAACCATTTTGGAAATAATATTCTTCTATAGTAATAGTATATTCGTAGTACATGGTGAGCTTGCAAATGTATATTGCGCAATATCCTCTCTGAGGAATATACACAAGTAGTGTGTGCATATTATATATATATATATATAATATGAAAGTGGTCCTCGAGGATGCCAACTGCATACTAGAATATTTCTTTAAAAAAAAAAAAGAAGAACGCTTATCTCGCGAACTCTCCATTTCAACGAAGTGTAACCTTAAACATATTGGAACTGATCCAATTAACAAAACATCGTGGTAACTCAACGTAGAACGATGTGGTGGTTTTATAATAAGCTTTGTTCTTATTCTGTTACTTTTCGATGAAACAACTGTAGTCATGTAGATCGTTCGGGTCGTCTTGTTGCTAACGATAAAATGGAGGTTAGGTGTATTTTTTTTTATATCTTCTATATTTCACCTTAGTTGTCTGATGCTTTCCTTTTCAAATCGAATCCTATCATCGATACCACCTTACCTCGACTTTCAGCTCAATTCGCTTGATTCAACCCCCTTCGACAATTTTATCTTTCCCTCTTCTTATGTTACCCCTACGTGTTCCTTTCGGCTTTCCGCATATTTACGACGTCTATATTTGCTCGTGTAACGAGACTGGTATATTTACTGATAGCTGCTGAAGTGGATAGGTCTACCTAGCACGAGGAACTATTATGTCTTATACTGCGAATTAAAAGAAACAATTTATTGTCGTGGGTTGCTTCATTTTTTTATCGGTGTAATCTTTCCCATCGTGTGTATAATCAGTTAGGAATTTGATTGCAAATTGAATTTTCTCTGCAAAAATCCTAGCCTTCGGCTACGTGAATACAAATGTTTTCTCGTGTTCTTTATATTTCTTTTTAAACATCCGACTATTATATTATGGAAATCGTTTGTTTTCCTTGACTGCTTTCAAAGGATACAAAGCGTATCGATACGCTGCACCAGGTACCCCCTACAGGAAGGGAATTCTTAATCCTATGTAAATTCATGTAGATCAAATGATTCTTGGATAGTCTTCGAGGCGGTAAGATCAGGGGTGAATTAAAACGGGTACTTGTAAAATCAGAAAATCTTTTTTTTTACAAAGATATTTTTTACGTATGATATATTTATGAAATTATATTCATTTTTTTAAAATGATATTCTATATAATTTCCTCATTCTGGCTCATGGTTTCGGATGTTTAAGCAGCACAGAATCCCGGAGCTCATTGTGCATCGCGACAGTATAGTGAAACACTGTTGAGAATGTAGGTTAAGCTCGTCCAATGTTACTGGGACAGTCGTAGGAGAAAGAAAAAAAAAGTAAAAATACAGCACGTTATTTCCGGCAGTTTTCGATACGGATGTCACTTGATTTTTAGCTTCGCCGTGAGGTCGCCAGTCGTCGTGTAACTACGAGAACGGGTACTATAAAGACGTTAAAATGCTACTTTAAAAGGTCGGAGGTCAGCACCGTCGCACGATCTACTGCCGCTTGCTGAAATATTTAAACGTCCCTTTACGAACACTTGCCAATGTTTACCTCTTTCACCAAAGCTAAAGATAAAGTCAAAATGGAAACTAGAACTCAAGATGGCGCAAAGTCTAAAGGTACTTCGGACGATTGTCATGCAAACCTGAAGACCTATACCTGGAAAACGTTTAACCGGTATTTACCACGTCTAGGAAGTCCAAGTCAAATCGATGCATACCGCAATAACATAATCGTAAACGTGGAAAATATCCAGTCTAAAATATTCGCAATTTTCACTAATGCCATTTATGCATATACATACGAGGGTGGATTGATAAGTTTCCGGCCTGACCAAGAAATGGCGCCACTAGGCCTACCTGAAGGTGACATTT
>JARQTJ010000475.1:299639-311496 GCA_030142635.1 Trachelus troglodyta
GAAATAAAAAAAAAAAATTTTAAATAACCTTGTTTTTCTTAGTCAGGCCGGAAACTTATCAATCCACCCTCGTATTATACTCAATGACACGAAATCGATATTTATGTTTCCACCAGGTCGGAATCGGCCGATTAATGAATGAAGACCGTCAACGCTATAAATATCGATAAACCATCGAATAATTCGAAACCATGTGTGACTCGTTTTGCAAAAATATAGATCGGCAACAATACCAATTATCACAACCGTGATAACGATTAGACTTGGATAAACTGTATAACTCAGGTAAACTGTGTCAGTAGGCGCAGTGCGGTAACACGCACATTTCTGCAGTCACATTTACATCGCGGTAGCGACCAATACCTAACGATATATTATCATCTTCTTGACGTACATAACAGTTGCACTTTGACCTATATAAAATGTATACTTGAAATATATATAATACATTTAACAAGTGTCCTAATCCCTGGCAATAAATATACCACCATGCAAATTATGCAGTTGCGTATAATTTTGTAAAGTATACCGCATTCAAAGAATAATTTGGCAAGTGGACACGCTCATGTCTATGGCCATTTTTTTTACAATTTTTTTTGGCACTTCGTGACGTCTGTCTTAACGAGAATCATAACTCTTCGTATCTTTAGCGAAGAATAGGCATTGTGGTCGTGGTCGTAACGTGGTCCCTTAAAAAAAATTCAACCCAAACATCGTTAATGGAAAGTGCTTTGATTAATTCTAAAGATAAGTACGTTTACACATCAATCTATGAGTTATCAAACCATCAATTGAATCGACGTAATTCTCGTTCAGATAAATACGGACATTACCTTCTATCACGTAATTATTTATCATAGAATTTATCAAAAGCTACCGACATCATCTCGACAAGTGAGTAGTAACCGCATACGTCTACCCTGGACGAATTTCTCATCCTAATCCCATGTAACGTATAAATCATAACGTACAGTTCAGGGTAGACAACTTTAAATAAATGAAAATCCAGTCCTGCCTTGGTGGAAAATTATAACTGACGTCAAGTATACTGCAAATGTTATCCTGGCTAAACAGTTTCCAGCTCGTTTCGCTCGGCACTAATTGCTACGAAATTTTCGAACGCCGTGACTTACCCACTGCTAACTACGTGACGTGAGATACGTCGCGTAATATTATAAATAACAAGCGGTTTTTTTTTAAGAAGTCTTGAAAATCCAAGTCGAGCCGTGAACGATTCTTAAGACTTTTTGGTTAAAGAGCGACTCTTACCGACGTTGCAATGCACAAACACGCAATTTAATGTTCTGGCACAAAATTCATTTCTTAGAGGTTGAATGCACTTAATGCTTCAGATTTAATTGAATGAATATAGGTCAGATTCAACAGTGGCGACGCCAAGTGGTTCTATCTCGAGACCGAGACCCGATAATGCAAATGCGATCATCATTGGTTGCTCCGTTAGATTATTAGCTGCAATTAGCATCCAGAGATATAATCGATTGCGCGTAATTTTTGGATTTGTACAGGGTGTTTTTTAAGCCCCGGACAAGAGACATACCGTTAGATCCGGCGTGAAAAAATAAAAATAGTGCCGTCAACAAAATTCAAAATTTTTAATTAGTTTATTAATTATTACAGGTTAAAGTTAGCCAATCATAAGCGCTTGAGAATTGGTAACTACTCCTCAGTCTCCTCCCACTGGGGACAGCCAATCATTTATTTCCCCACAATAACAGTGACCGGTGGATACGTAAACTTGTTACGTAAATAAACAAAAGAGTAACGCAAATAAACAAAAGAATAATGCAAAATGTTATATTTTAGCTTTTCTTTGAATAGACATCTTGCAATTAGATATTGGCCAGAAGATACGTTTTGCGTTATTCCTTTGTTAGCACCCAAGCATAGTGGCATATCGCGATACTCGCAAGCAGTGTATTCCATTGTGGCTCATGATAGACTAATTACACTAGAATACAGCGATGACTGAAAAAAATAAACAAAAGTATAACGCAAATAGACAAAGAAATAACGCAAAACGTATCTTCTGGCCAATATCTAATTGCAAGATGTCTGTCTGTCTCAAAGAAAAGTTTACGTATCCACCGGTCACTGTTATTGTGGGGAAATAAATGATTGGCTGTCGCCAGTGGGAGGAGACTGAGGAGTAGTTACCAGTTCTCAAGCGCTTATGATTGGCTAACTTTAACCCGTAATAATTAATAAAATAATAAAAAATTTTGAATTTTGTTGACGCCACTATTTTTATTTTTTCACGCCGGATCTAACGGTATGTCTCTGGTCCGGGGCTTAAGAAACACCCTGTATACATGTGGCTCAGACGAATTGCTATTTAGGTACCATCCTTATAACACATAGCTGTACGCATGAATTTTATGAATCCTGTACCTTTTCATTGCCGCATTATCAACTAGTGGGTAAGCCTGCACTTGGTGGGCTATTCAGAAGTTTTTGGAATTTTCAATCGTATAGCTACGGACCGCGTACAGCAATCCATTTCTGTGGTCTGGTAATGTGTGCAATCCAACTGACATTCCAGCAATGCCTTTAATATAAATTTTGTTACATTTAATTTTTTATCGCAGTACTGATTCGCGTTAATCATGCAAAACACATACGAGTATGGTAAGGTTTTAATAATTTTTTTGAATCGTCCAAATAAAATTAAAATCTTTCAACTTTAGGTAAATATATTTATTATTATTATTATTATTATTATTATTATTATCATCATCATTAGAGGCAGATTCAATTTACTACTGTGTTTACTAACGGGTAAAGCACTTGGTAATAGTGTTTCGAGTTGCTATGTAAACCAAGTTGCAATTACTGCCATGAATTAATATGAAATTTGTACTTTCCTTAATCATAGATTTTACCCGTGCTGAAATTATCGCTATTTGCTCTGACTATTATTGACACTGTGTAATCATTCAAGAGAACAGTCTGTACTAACGTACTACGTATACAGTACTTCCTGTCTGATAGTTCTAATATAATTTACCAACTGTATTCGAGAAATCATTTCTACTAATAACAGAATTTTCAATATATCACAATCTATTAATCGCATATCATAAAGTGGTCTGGTGAAATTCACAACTCTGGAATCGTGCAGCTTTATGCCGGAAATAGTTCAAGGAAGTCTGACGTTGCGTTTAACAGAGGAAATAATCGATTTTATTATTGCCACGTATATACGTTAAGAACCTCATTCCTCTTATACGTTAAGAACTTCATTCCTGAACTCCGTATATAAGTACTAATCTTTCTGTAACGTTCAAATGAAAAAAGGCAGAGACATTCTAACAGACGTCGGAACCCGATAAACACATAACCTTAAAAATGAGTTTTCACATTATCCAAGAATCTATCGAGTTTCTGAAAAATTGCGTGACCACGCTCAATAAAATTCTCTACACTCCTTTGAACGCTCACAAGCAATACGGAACGAATTTTCATCATTTTATTGTGGACGTGGCACCAATAGACTGGCTCTTTTCCATGAAGGTCTTTTCAAACACATATGATAAATATCATATACATATATATATATATATACACACACACACACGCCCGCGCGGTAACCCATACATAATGGTTTCTACTCGTATGTGACATATGATGGGAAAGCATGTACACCCAGTTAATATTGCATAGCATACTATTACATATGTCGTCCATAAGTACACGACATACTTCACAGACGATTTACATCTAATGTGCTTCGAGTTATAAAATGAAGTTATTAGAGAGAATTTTCCTCGTAAATTAAAAAAAAATTTTACTCCCTATGGACCCCACTGTGATCCTTTTTATCTATGAACGCGTTGAAATATATCAGAGAATGAGTTTTCGTGCTTCTTTGTTGGAAATTGTTGAAAACGTTGAAGGGTTTCTTGGAACGTTTTCTTGGGAATGAACCGCGAGGTATATCTACGATATCGCATGTCGCGCTTAATGGAATTCTCCTTACTTGGAAATTTTACCTACGCCCTCGCACAATGACACGAAGAGTTTCGTGCGAGTATATACATATATAATATATATAATATATCGAATTTAAATAAACGTTTCAAATCGTGATAAGTCGTGTTGTTCGATAAAATGCAGCCTTTTGAGCTGTTTTGAAATAGCCGCAATGTATTAAGTGTATATTGTACTGTACGCCATTCTATTTAAAGTCAGCCTTACGCGTCTTAGTAGAAAACAAGTTTCCTTCGGGAGTTGTTTCTGTACTTCTCCAAACTACATTTCCTTTTGGAGAAATAGAATTGCAATACCTCGGCACGATTTCTTTACCATTTATGAAAATACCAAAAGATAATAGCACTCTTGCGCGTCCTCGTATGCACTTCAGGATGCAAATGCACTTGTGCTGGAGTATGTATTGAAAAAAAGAATTTCAAAATTTCCCTACAATTCACTATGGGTATATTTAACAGTGCGCGTTCGTCGGTCAACACTCAACGTTATCTCATATATTTACAGATTCAATTGAATGAAACAAATATACCATTTGTCAATAATAATTTAATTGCCTTTTTTATCATTTTTTATTTATTTAACTCAATCTACGATCTCGATATCATAATTCGTACGTGTATCAAGACAATTATGTTTGATATACGTAGTATAGCGTATGTAACCTAAAGACATTTTTTGTATCCCTAAGACAGTTTATACACATGCGAAAGATTCGTAAGTAATCTGAAGACATGTGGGAGACGTAGTAATCAATGGCCGCAAGGAAAAATATAACACAAATGAGTAATATTTTTAACAAGAAAGAAAAAGATAAGTTATAAGCTATGATATACTTCGCGATTTTTTTCTTTTTTTTTTACTTTATCTCTTATCTCCTCGCTCTTTCAGCGGGTTACGAATCCTGGGCCGAATTAATCTGGATATAACGTATGAAATATTTTACGTAACACCCTTTCATGGAATTCATAAGCCCCTCGACCAAGAGTCTACAATGGAAACATAATGAAAGATTTAGTAATCCTCTTTTCGCTCAAGTAGCGATGCACGAAGCAAAGAAAGGCTACGAGGTTGTTAAATCCTACGGGCAGCAACTTTTCTCATTCTTTCTATCTTCATCTCTCTGGCTTCTCTTGGGCTTTAACATTCTCTTAGTCCGCACCATTCGCGTCCTAATGCTGGCTCTGAATCGTCTATACCGGATTCCGTAGTTTTTCCATCTCTCTTTTTTACTGAAAACTTCGAGAAATCTATATACCAGAGCAGCTGCCTATAGACAATAGGTAAAACGATAGTCATGGAAAAACTTTTTTTGCAGATACATGGATTTTTTTTCTATATTTCTTCGGTTTCATAACAAGGAAAAAAAAATAATATCGTAACACACCGGAAGTGACATCAGGTCAACACAATCTAGCGCGTCCGAAAGTCAACAGCAGTCGGTATACGAAGGACTGATATCTAAGCAAAGTGGGGCTATTTTTGCTCTAACCCTTCTTTTTCTAGAGTACCTATAATGTGTCTGCGCTAGCTATTGATTAATCGACCATCTTTCACGTTTTTTTAGGTGAAATGTACTCAATGATCATCGAGCACTACGTGTGGTAAATAGAGAGCACTATGGCAGCTTTATATATAATTCTATGGTGATAAATAATTCTAGCATTCAGGTATTCAGTGTATAGACTCATTATACGTATGTATCCTCTCAGCTGGTAGTAATGACTATCATGCGTCTCTAAATACTGATCCGATGTTTCAATATTTTTCAACTTATTGCATATGTATGCAAGTACGCTTTATTATAGACCGCGCTTTTAAACGGCTTTGGCACGCAAGAACTCTTTCCATTGGGAAATATAATGCACGGAACACAAGCGAAATCGAATAATTTCGATTTACAGAGAAAAAACACAATTAAAGGAAATGTCATAAATAAATTGTATAGGGATCGCTTAGGCATTGTTATATATAATAAAATGGACTGTATAACTCAGACCTTCGGGAGTTTAGCCTTGTATATTATATAGGAGAAATAACGAGCTAAGAAACTAATAAAGAAAGATCAATGGATGACATATAAATAGTAAATTGATCCACCTACCTCGTCATATATAAAATTGTCAATTTCTTCGAGCGGCCTGCCGTATAAATCGGTTGGGAACGGTTCAAATTTATTTGGAAGCACCGCCCCGTCCTCCACCGAAGTTTTTCTTCGTGGCTGAAACCCGTACTCCCTCACCAATTGTACAGTTCTATTCTCAAGCCTGTCTAGACTCTCCTTGGTAAAGGGTTTAACCGTCTGCTTGCCTCCCTTAGCGCCAGGTGTTTTAGAGCCAGGGGATTTGTTCTCAACGTTAAGATTTCCCGCACTGACATTTTCTGAAGTAGCAGGTTGAGGAGTGCCGATTATATCCGGTTGTATCTCAGCACTTCCGGAATCACCGGTACCAGAATCTGCTGAGGTACCAGCAGTGCCAGCCAATGGAGGTCGTAACCTGGTACTATCCTGCGCTTTAGGCGTGATCCTCTTTTGGGGTGACTCCTCGGTAACCCTCTCTTGCCCGAGGCTATTCTTTTCCGGTACAGGTGTCTGCGGAGTGGTATCCGGTGGGCTGAGGAAACCTTCCATTCGACTGGACTCGTTCGATTCAGGCCTGAGGGTAGTCTGGGTCTCGTAAGTGACGAAACCAGGTATGACGTCGCCGGAAGGTCTGGTGTCACCATATTGTAGGCTACCGTAGGATCTGTCAGAGCATCGCGGGAAGAGCGGCGACAGGGAATCCGTATACTCGTATTCCGGTGGACTCAATCCAGCATAAGGTGGAGGCGATTTTCGGCTATCCGTCAACTCTTCATCTCGAGTGGTGCGATGGTACTCGCTGAAGTCTTCAGATCTTGTGGAGGGTGCGTCCTCGTGATCATCGGTGGTTCTTCTATGAGGACTCTCATCAGGATGCACACTGGTCTCCTTTGGTGAACATGTCGGAGAGTCCACTACGCGTCTCAGAAAACCATCGCCGTCCTGCGAGGATCTTGTCGATTCCACACCTATTAAGGAGGTCCTTGATGTCTCCTCCAGCCGCCTTGAAAATCCTGACGACTGAAGGACACTCTGCCTCGAGGATTCCTCGAATCTTCTTCCGGTGTCTCGATGCTTTCCAGAACCAGATCTTCTCGGAGGTTGCGGCGTCCTCGAGAGTCCCTGGAACCTCGGATGAGCAACAAACTCAAACTCTCTACTTGTTCCTGGAAGATTTAAGCTCCTCTGGCTTCCGGTATCCCGTCTTCTACCGGGATCACCGCTCGGCCCGTAAATTCCTTCCTCCGCCAGGCTGTCCAGCTCTTCCCTGCTGAGATTCTTCACGTAGAGTCCAGCTACCCTAGGACGATTCACGAACCCATTGTCCTCGGAACCGCTACTCGGGGGGCTGGGGGGTCCTTTACTCCCCTCGCCCCCGCCCCTCCGAGATGTCATTGGTGTCTGTTATTCATCCTATGCGTTGCCTCACTCTTACACGCCATCTCTCTGTTTGCTCTCGTTCCACTTTTTTTAACTTCAGGTCCCGTGCCTCGCTTCCTCTCGAGGACAACGGTCACGACATCCTCTGAATACATCGCACATCCTGCACGTATACTCAGTGTCAGGTTATGGGTCCCTCTATCCCTGGAGATAAGTTCTTCGTAGGGGGGTCTTCCGCCTCAATGAGATGACATTAGCAATTCTGTTTGAGATTTGAGGTTAACTATTGATGCCGCGTTGTCGCTGACATTGGAGATACTCGTTAAGGGTTGGATGATGACAAGTGGATAAATCTTGTCCACCTTGGTATTAAAAGGCGAATGTCGATCTTATAAAAATTGTCCCGGTTCCTTTTATTCTCCCCTTTGACACCCTCCACGACTTTGCTAGTGAGCACCGGTCATTCCACGTACAAGGGTCTCCATATTTTCTTTTACCTTATGTTTCTCTTCATCCTTTATTATTTTATTCCGCACGGTAATGCACTATTGTCCTAAGATTTGTTCACTTACGTAGACTACTAATAGGGTAACGGTGATTAATTAAAGTCATTATGGGATTTTTTTCTCTTCACTACCTAAAAGTCACAGTCATTGGATGAGCATATATTAAATTAAAATAAGAAACAAAGAGAAGGAACAAGATTTTGCTGTATCTCAAAGTGGCAAATTCAATTGCGTGAAAGTGGAATCGCAAGCCGTGCTCCTCTTGCCAAATCGCGATCTTTATGGAGTTGTAATTTTGTGTTTGCTTCATTCCTTTCTCAAAGGTACTAAGAATAATTTTCTTTCAGCCCATATGTATTTTTTGTATACTTCACATTTTCTGCTTTTCTCTTATATTATTTTTGTTATTCTCTTCCGCACTGCTTTCGCGATATTTTTTTATCCTTTCGAATGAGCGTTAACGCCACTCGCTCTTTCCCATTATTGGCTAGATGGAAAAACTGTTTTGATGCAGCCAAATAGGAAACGTTAACGTGATGTGAACTAGCTTTTCCGTTTCGTCGCCACAGTTGACGTCATCGTCGTCTCTTGCGTACAGCAATTGCGTTAATTACTAGTTTAGAACAATAATTAGCGATGCGCGGTGCGCATAGCCTCTTTTAAATGCAAGTCCCTAATGAGACTGGTTTAATTAAAAAGTAATTTTTTATTTCTGACGCTTTTCAAATGTGGATGCTTACTGTCTTTAAGATTATTTTTTGTGCTGTATTATCAATTGTTTCACCGTACACTAAGGAACACCCTTCTTACGTTGTTCTTTACTTCACCTATTCACAAAAATGAAGATGTTGACACAGATGGATTTTTTTTGTTTTATTCACTTCAGACAATGTAATTTTCATAATCTACATCGAGCTCATTGATTAATCCGAAGATTTGGAGATAACAAGAATCTGGCTGTAGCACTTGAAATTAATTCCACACGTCTCAAGACTTAGACACCTGGACCATTGGACTCCCATTGGCGCGATATTCTGATCTAATACAAAGTGTAACATAAATTCTGGCTTTTATTAATGGATATTATTTCTCTATAGGAATGACGAGGAATAACGAATAAAAATAAAAGTCCGGAATGGAAAAAGTTTCGAGCAAAATGCCCGATACCTTTGTCAATGTGAAATATTGGACAAAGATTGAATATTCAGAACTGCCTGATCGCTTCGCTTGAGATCTACCTTCTCCTTCCTTCCTTTATCTTCAATGAGCCCAAGATACCTCGCTACCAATGCAATATTCAAGCAGTGTCAAATATCACTAAATATAAGAAGATCATAATTATTTCAAAGATATCTCCTTCGTAAATCATTTTTCTAATAAAGCTCTATCAACCAAAAATTTCATGCATATACATACAATATAAATAATCACGAAACTGTATAAATCAATGATTCGCATACATCAGTATGCCAACTTCACTGTAAATATTTCACTGCACTTGGCAAACAACAAAGTTGAACTTTCCAACCTACATTGCTATCTCATAGTAAAACAAAAAGTATAGTTCCTCCCAGAACCCAGATACAATCCAATATATCCAAGCTTCTTGGTAAAGAAGTTTTCCAAGAATACCATAAAAAATATTTCGATCGCGATGAACGCTGTAAAATTATTAACTGATAAAACGCGAAGGGGTTGAGATTACGCGTAATCGCGATGGTGAGTGGAGTGCTCGCGTTCACCCTTCTCCTCAGGTTCACTATTTATCACGAAATCCCCGACGAAGGTCCTGCCTTTTACCATCGAGTATACCAAAAGTCGTGCACCCTTAGGGCCCGGTACGCGCTCGAGAAGGGTTGAAATCACGGGCGTCTCTTTCGAGAGCTGTAGCGGCACTGTCCGAGAACACGATTCGTAGGCGCGCGCGCGCGTATCGAACGACCAAGAGGCCAGAGTCACACCACCCACCTGCACAACCCTCAAAACCACCCGTAACCACCCCCAGGAGTCGGTGAACAGAATATACCAAGAGTGGTGCTGCAAGGCAGATATCTACGGAGTTAATGTGTCCAGCAGTCGAACTAAAATGCCATCTGGAAGTAGATACTACGTCAGTACCTACCCTTAACCGTTGCTTCCGAAAATATTTCTCTGCTCGTTTTATACGGGTTGACATACGTTTCTATAACTAGGTAAGAAATAACAAGGGCTCACAGTCGCTTCATTCACTTTGATCTACGTACTCCTATAGTGTCCCTGTGTGCTGATGAGCTTGTCGGTAGACCGCAGATACGTCAGGCGTCTAAACTACCCTTGTTGGAACGTTCGGCAGGAGGATGAATCGGCTTAGCTATATAAGGGGTAAGTGTGACGGATGACCGGTTTAACGTCGGTCTGATTAACGAAATTCTAGAGACAATTAGAAATGTCTGATCCCTCGTTCATCGTAGATAGATTGACATTCTTAATTAACTAGAAGACCCCTTCACCTGATTAATTAATATATTATTACTCATAAGTAGCTCAAGGTGCGCGAACGGTGTATTATAACAAGATCATCCCTAGACCAATGGACTTTGTCTAACATCCTTCCTTGGTACCCACAGCACCTATAACATTAATACTCATTACTACCTTAGAAATAAGGTTTGGCCAAAGGAAGTGGTCCTACGCTGTTACATTCACGTCACATTTAAACTGACTCCCATAGCCATAAGGGTGAATTGGTTCACTGATTATCGTCAGGATAGAGCTTGAATCTTCTATTCGCTCAAACGACAATCTGCATCAGGTACCAGCTACTCCGTCTAGGGGATGATAAACCTGATGGTAGCAGATGTTCGACTAGTTTCAAAAGTTATCTCCTTTTCTTTTTAAGGGATGCTCATTCGAACCACTGTCTGTGATTTAACGAGAGTTCCTTGACAATCGTTTGACTCATCGTTTCATAACCTTGTATTTGAAAAAAATGTACGGATCACTTGAAAATCCACATATGCCTGATCGATAGTTTCACGTATCAATGTATGTACCAGTCAGCTTTATTCATTTCTGTAGGACAATTTGATTCGTCTTGTGTTTTTCTTCACATTAAATAAATAAATTATTTGTCACGTACGATTTTGTATAGTTATGCAGACCGTATTATTATACGGTAATGAGTGTATCAAGGTAATCGCAATAATAATCTACTAATCTCTAATCTCTACTAAATATTCCATCTAACGCGGATTAAATTCATCCCTCTGCTTTTGCTAATTATTATTACAAAAGACAGAGCGTCAAACAAATTCAACGTTCGTTCACGTTTAACATTAATCTTTTAATGTGCCTTGTAAATCTAGGGACCTAGACTTCTCGTAAGGGATGTTCAACTCAGACTATTCACGGATCCAAATGATCGTCGCCGTGGCTATTTAGGCTATGAAAAGGAAACTCGAGGATTTTCCCACCCTCCAACAAACCCCCCTACTGACGAATATAATCACCTACTTACTCAAGGCGCCATATAGACGTACCTAATTACGTGCCATAGTGCTCAGAAGCGAGAGATTTCGCAGAGCTGGGATATTCGCAGAATTACGCAACCATGACATGTCCCCATACAACCTGCAGATACTACCCTTATTTACGGTTCGCTTAACAAATGCTTAAGGTCACCCGTATCATCCCTGGGATTTAAAAACAGGTCAACCTGCCATCAATGATCTTGAAAGTTAAGTCGATCGTCCAATTAATGATATTAATTATTAAACTTATAACGTTATCGTTCGACTTATAATCAATATATACAGGGTGTTCGTTACGAAACGCACTGTAGTAACACCGTTGCATTCCTTGTCAAATTCTAAGGAATACGTAAATTTTCATTTTTTATTTCATA
>JARQTJ010000475.1:311596-339011 GCA_030142635.1 Trachelus troglodyta
ACACGTATTCCTTAGAATTTGACAAGGAATGCAACGGTGTTACTACAGTGCGTTTCATAACGAACACCCTGTATATACATATATGTATATACATATTAGATATTACATATAATATTTTACGCGACATATGCATTGCCTGTATACTATAACTCATTGATAACCCCCTATTGTTAATATCATCCTACCACACACGATATTCGGTAACGAGATTGAGGGATGAAACCACGTGGATCGCATTGTTAGCAGTTACTGTGAATGATCTACCAACCAAATGGATATACATATATGGATATATGAGATGCTGGATGGTTTCTCAGAGATGCTTCACGTCGACAGTAATGTATTCCTGAGATATCCGCAACGATAGAGAATACACTGAGATTCAATGAAGTCGAAACCAAATCGAGCTAATTGTATCCCATGACATGGAAATTCCAGGTGACTATTACGGTGTGAATTACTCTTACGAATAAACGATAAAGCAATATATATATCATTCGATAAAGATATCAAAAATTTATCTTTTGTGAACGTGCCTTCGATCAATTTGATTCCCCAATTTCAGCAATTGGTTTCAGATTGGAATGGTACGGGAGGAAGGAAGGGTTTCACACCCTTTAAAATCGTGAACTGGGTGCACTTTAATATACACGCTGGTAGACTCCTATGAAACGGTGCATTCACGTGCGTAAATATGTGGATAGATTCTCTCTCAAAGCCCAGTACATACACACTATCTGGGTATATCGGGTACAACCCTTAGATTTCAACGTCTTTTCATTTTACATCGTGCTGGTATACTGAATTGCGGGTATACTTATGCTACCTTCCTTGGTACTCACGTAAATATATGATTATATATATGTATAATGGGATGTGTATACGAAGAATATGTATGTACGCCATGCAACCCCTATACAGAGTGAATGGGGTGAAAATTATCGAAATGGATATCGTTGAAAAATCGTATAAACTTTTTCCTTTGATTATTTGTTTTTTGAAATTATTAAGTTTTTTAATATTTGTAATATTCCTGGTTTCACGTAGTATGTGATGACTATGAGGAATATTGGTATATGTCTTGGATATGTATATCGTGCGTAATTAATTTTTTGAAAATATGTAATCGAGTCGTTACAAACCAATTTTCCATGCAATCTAAATGGTTATGAATGTATAATAGTTGCTATACGCGGGACGTTCGTTCCATTATGGTAAATGAATTTTCCCAAATGTAGTATCAAGCCAACAAACACTGACGCTCGTGGTAGTCAAAACTTCCCCCGATCCATCCTTAGGGACCTGCTCCTCCTTCTTTCTCTCCAGGTGCTTCCAGGTTTATTCCCCCCTGGATTTCGTACCTCAAAAAGTATTTTGAAGTAAGATTGTATAGGGTGTTTCTAAATTGGATGATTTCATGGATGCTTCCTGCGTATAATAAAGTTTGTCAAAGGCCAGAAGCGAATAAATTGCTGTTGAATTACCCGTTTACAAAGAGTGAAAATATCGATTATAATTTTTTTTTACGTCAAATGAAATTTCCTTGGATATATAAACGAGTATGTTTATTAGGAAAAAGAAATTCGTTACTTTGCAGTTTCATTACCCAAATCCATTCAGAGGGTAGAAATCAATAGAATTGAATTGATCAAACTTTATTTTGCATAATGTCAATGCAACGTAATAGTACCTATTAATTTTTCCTATATACATCCTTATGGTACCTACTGTATTACTTTATGAAAAAATAATTTATACATATATCTTGCATATCTTCATCATACATAGCGAATTACCATTTAACTTCTGAGATGGCTAATACATTTACATATCACCAGTCCCCCTATCTGACTGACATGTCGGAAGAAGTTCATCGGTCAGAACAATATCCTCGAGGCACTCGAGTGGCACGTAGGACTTATCGGTGAAACAATAAAGTTAGCTGCGTAAACCGCTGGCAGGACGAGACGTTAAGAGCGGATGAGAGACAGCAGGGGGTTCCTATTATCCCCTTAGATAGGATTAATGACACCTGCCTCGGTGTAAACGAATTTCCGTAAGAACTTTCGCGAGGAAATAATCCATGGGTAGATTAGGAAATTATGTGCAAGTACAGCTGTCTAAAATTTAAGCACAATTAATTTACTTCAGAATAGAATAATTATTTATTTCTTAAATTTAATCATTTACAGTCGTATCCACATACGTAAGCAATGCATCGATTTCATGCAAATCCATATAAAGGAACTGTCTAAGTTGCATGACGTATGGTAAAAAGAAACTTTATGAGGGAGAAATTCACCCTTAACGAAAAGAAAACCTGAACTTGACAGGCTATAATATAAGCAATACGTTTTTGTATATTCTCTGATACAATATTATCCATTTGGAAACGAAGCCAGAAACGTGCAAGGCACAATGTACACATATGATCTAGGACAAGACATATATATACGTTCAGGGTGCTGGTATCGCCGAAAATTGACAAGTGGGTTAGTTTTGTCAAAATATATTTGAAAAGTTATCGAAAAATTTGAATCTGTTCATTACAGGCAATACCTTGTTTATGAACTTCTTTTTTTTTTATGACTTAAATTTGTCAAAGTGACCACGAAGAATGTTCGTTTCTTGATAATACGAGAAAGAAAACGTCGTGTACCCTTTTATCAAAAGAAATTTTCAGTTAGAGGGGATGCTGTCAAACGAAGAAATCGAGTCCCCAGGGGCGTTAATTTACCAGGGTATCATCATTCGGCAAGATTTTAATAAAAAACCGAAAATAGTTCGAGAGTTATTAATCGTCAGCCTTTACTGCATCTTACGGCTCTGCAAAGTATTCTTTTTTTTTACGAATCCTGATGAACATCACAGGCACTGACTACATATATACGTATGTTTCCTTTGAAAAATTCTCCTGTGGCTCTTATTTCTCGCGTCATTCGAGCGGAATGGTTATCGGAACTCCGTTAACCCCATTTCTTCTTTTTTTTTTCATTATGTTCCTTTTTTACCTTTTTACTAGTAGCCACAGAACCAAAGCCAAGTACGATGTAGGATAGTTATATACTGCAAGCATGTAAATTTTTATTGCAACTTATAAACCGTGTAGCAACTTTACTTCTAGATAGCGAAAGATACATCTCAATGTGTAGAATTTAGCTTTCAATGCGGAATGAAACCTGAACACCATGAAAGATCCTAAACACAACCTACGAAGCATTCTATTGTGTATAGAAAAAAAATCAGCACGATACGTGACCACTAGGAATTATCGCTAATGATTTACGCTCGAGCCTTAAACGACTTTAAAGACTTAGATAAAGTGCTGATAATCTTCAAGCAATGCGTGAAACTTTGTGTAAATAAAAATTATCTTAATTACCAACGCTTTCTATGCGTTTCGTTAAGGATACTACAAAAGCAATGTTACTACAATTATGAAAAATACATTTGACCCGCTGAAACATAATCATAATCCGAAAAATAATTAATTCTATACAATGCTACACAGGATTTTGTTCCCACGAATAACCATGTTCATTGTCCAAGCAAAAGACTCTCCTAATTGTAACTGCTACTTTATGTGCCAAGTGGTGCTTAATCCGAATAACGTTCTAGCTATAACGTACACAATGCGATTTATCAATTAAGATGAATAAATAGCATACACAATATCTCAAGAATTTTGACTACGCCCAACATAGTCTTACACTAGTAATTATTTTCTAGTGATTAAAATAATGAAGATAATGAATATACTATAGATACCTGCTTTGGAAATACCAATTCATGAATTAATATCCACACATTGATGTATGCTTGTATACATATATATAAAGCAAATGAGAGATAACTCAATCTAGCCTAACCTACTGGAACGCATGTAAAAACTCATACAGTCGTCTTATAAGCTCGTCGTATGACTCTAGAATTACGTAATACAGTCCAAGTACTATACACCGGGTGTGAGTAACTGCTCTTTACACAATATATACATTTCAGGTTACAGTGCAAAAAGTGTGAAAGCCGTGCGGGAGCTTTCAGCGGTTGCACGTGCTTGAATTCTAAATAATGCGTGGCGGGTCTACGTCACGAAAAATATTACACTTGGTGACAGTTATACCTTTACAAGAAAATGGAAAAATTATCAAGGGACAGCTTTGCCCGTCGTCGCGCAAGCTCTTATTTAAAATAATACGAAATACACCATCAGCCAGACGTCACTCCTACGAAAGTCACGTGCTCTGAATCCTATTAACATATCATTAAAAAAGAATATAATCAAGTGACAAAAACAAACTTTCACAACTTATAAGAGCTCAAGAAAGCTGCATGGATAAGCAGTACGATAACACGTTAAGTCACCCCCCGGCAGTAGCTCAACAGTAACGTTCATCCCCTTTAAAACCGTGGGGAATACCCGCAGACAAAAATCTTAAAGGAGGACAAATGATTTGCGTATCCCAAAGGGTTTACCTTTAACCAGGTTTGTCAGTATAGCTAAAGCAGGCAAACGAGTCATGGACGTAGCCAAGAATATAATTGACAATTTCGCACGTAGTCGATATATGTATATATAGAAAGAATATTCCAAGCGTCAAAAGCTAAGCATAAAGAGGCCCATGGCTCAAATCCTCCCTCTACTTGTATTCTCGACTCTCCTTTCTTACTTTAGTCTCTCTGTCTCTCCCCATTGTACGATTCCACCCTTTGACCTCTTTAGTTACCCTTTCCTTCCATCCTCCCTTTTTACGAGTCTTTTTCTGCCTCGCTCTGTTAAGCCTATAAAAATTCTCCCTTCATCGTCCACCAGAAAATCCGTAAGACCAGGCAAGGCCGTCCACGCGTGCGGTCACACATGCTGCCTGAGCTTTTCATACGTTAGTCAATATACGTTTATATATTAATCTGTATGCACGTTATATTAATACGTGTCTGCACGCCCACGCGTGCTTCGAATATCGTATGAGTGCCTGAACTACGTCATCTCCACGTCACGGAGTCGCCTGTATTGATCGACCGTGGCTTTTCTTTCCCTGCCCTACGTCTGGATTTGCTATAGAGTTTCTGTCTTCGAACCAACGACTCTTTGACCAGGTTATGACAGCTGTTCAAGGAATTTCTAACCTTGCGAACTATCGATGTTCATTCATATATCTTTCAAGATATTTGACTGTATATGTAAACATATACTCGTAGAGATAATATACGATAGGAGCCATTGAAAATTTCTCTGACTGTTTGAGCACTTTGTTATGGCATTTGTTTTCCTTTCTTGGATACTGTTTACAAGGAAATATAATATCCTGGATTATCTTCGGGATCCTAAATTTACTATCGATATCAAGTTTTAGGAACTCTAGGGAAACTAATTAGGGCAACGCTTCATTTCACATATAATGTCAGGAAACGTTAAGCTTCCCGTAAATAAGTGGATTCGATGTCGCTTTATGGAAATACACTTCGTCTTGATATATTAGTAGTATATTATATATGTGTATATGTATATACATTATTAGTGGTTCTTGGTTAAATTTCAAGGTATTCATTCCAGAAACTTTTTTACTTTGTTGGAATGATGAACTTTGTTATTTACGTAATGATGCACTATTGTTTACTTTTATTTATAGTTGAGCAATTTCAATGATCCTGCTATTCATCATAACGACGCAAAAAAGTATAGAAATTATATTTTTTCTTATTTGTCTTTAGATCTGTTCGTTATGCGTGTTGCGAATGACTTTTTAAGGAGATGGTACGGACGTGGTAAAAGATGTTATTGTGATGCAGAGGATAATTTAAATTTCATACAAAAAACGCATAGGCTATATAATTGCTATAGGATTAAACGCTTTTTAGTAACGAGCAATTAATCATGCAATTCGTTCAAATAATTATACATTACAACACCCCCTTTACTTACTTCATGCTATAGGTATATCATCAATTCATCAGTTAAATTGAATGAGATTCATAAAGTATTAAAACCAATTCCTGCTATTTCAGGGAGTATTTCTAATTGGCTACTTTCTGTATTGAGTTTCCGCTTTTCCACAGCCAATGCCCAAGTTTTGGTCTTTTGATTGGAATAATAAACTCAAATTTTGTAAAGCTCAAATTTCCAAGTAGCATCGCGACTATCTCGTATCAGGACGTTATCACCTAATGAATTTATTATTTATTAGGTATTAGTTTCGCTTAATCAACAAAAGTAATTTATATTCTCCTCTCGTAATTTCATCCTGATGATTAATGACGTATCTAGCCCAACGTAGAGAAATGCAAATTACGATGCAGATTTTCTTAGAAAGTTTGTAGTTTTCACTTCAAGAAAATCTCCAATTTCTAATCGAATCTTCGTTTTCATCTATAATCGAAATTTTCGTTTTTCCCATCGAATCGTTCAACGACATCTTGAATTGCAGTACCAAAAATTTTCATGAAACTCAATTCCCTGCGCTGTTTACTCCCTACGTGGAATATTCTATCATGCATATTAACGTACTTCGGATAGAATTAATGAACTGGTTGCGTGACTGATTACGATGCTGAAAGGATGTTTAAAAAACTTTATCTCCACGAATCAGCCACTGTGCAGTGTTCTTCGCATATACGGCTGAACTAAAAAATCCCATTTAAATTATAAAGCATGGCTGAGAACGTCACAAAATTTTTATTAATGTCGCAAACTATCTTTGCTCCATAATATTTCATCTACACACAGCTTTCACTATTGTGAACCTTTTTTTAAACCTGATTTAACTGAAAGCCCTACTTTACCTTCAGCCGCGATAACCACGCACTTGACAGTTGAAATTAATTAACACTCGATACAAAACATTCATTATGTCAAACAAGAAAAAATAATTTTTTCTTTATCCAACATAATACTATTATGACCAAAGGATCGTGCCTCTTGAAGAATTTAAAAAATTTCGAAATCTCACAACGCATTTTTATCTACGTAGTAATACTGAAAATAATCTTATCCTTTATCTAATCCCTTGCCATCAATCTTAATTGGAATGCACAAAACGAAAAAAATATACCACGACCGGATCCTGAAGGCATTATTCCCTTTGCAAACACCAGTATACACTACCTGCGCGAATTGGAAATTAGAGTAAGCAGTAAGTATCAAGCGTGAAAGTACATCTCAGGTCTACGTAGTGTGAGACGCACGATTCCAGGTACACTCCCCACAGAGACCAATTTCCCACTTTCACACGGTCTCGTTCTTGATTAGACTACCCAAAGATGCCGGAAATGGGATGAACCCGCAACCTTACTCATTTTATGAGAAGGTCTGTCAATGGTCGGGATAAATTAGGCTGACTCTGTATCGACCAGTGGGTTACCACAGCCTCTTTAGTAGGTACCTATCTATCTCTACGTCCTACTCACCCCGTCCCATTCCGAAGATAAAATGCACCACTTTCCTTGGGAATGGTCAAGAGTACGAAACGACATTCACCTGGATATATTACATTTGAAACTAGCAGTAACTCTTCGACGTTACACAATTTTCTCTACATTCAATATAAATAGAACCTTTAGGAACTTTCTATATAATTTCCTTTAAAGTATCTAAACAATCTTCAAAAAAGTGCCTGTTAACTCTTTCTCTTTGACGGATATAAATTACTATTATTGTATTATTTTTTATTGCAACCGTATGGTGAGAAGATGAAGCCTATGTTATGAAATTGAGCAAGTATTGTACTATTTATGTCGCTTGAATGAATTACGAGAATTCTTTTAGATTTGAGGGAGGGGGGAGAACATTTTTTTATAAATCCTTAGTAAACAAAGGGTTTAGAGTGATTTGGAAGGGTGTAAGAAGAAAATTCTATAACCAGACACAGTCCTTTTCTTATTCCCATGTAATAAAATGTGGAGGCTACAGACACTGTCAGATTGTTGACATTGCTGGACATATTTCCTATATGTGAAACTATATAAGGTTATTTGTGCCTAGGCATAGATATATAAAAGGGTCGCAAGAAAATAAAACACAGTAACTCTTCAAATATTTTCTTCTCCGAGATTTTTTGGTTCTTGTATATTTCGTAAACTATAAATTAAATAAAGAGATCGTATATATGCCTGTAAATTCATATTATTTTACTGAATCTCAGATACAACCTCCTTCGAGGGAAGCATTTAAGTTTAAGGAATTGGAAAAATCGATAAAATCCCTTGAATATCACCCCCTTATGTATAATATATTATATGTATAATATATCATAATATCATTTACCTCCTCATTTATTCGTATGTTAAATGCTAAATTTCTTAAAGTTGAATACTTCTTGAATTACTCAACATCAATCTTGAAGCTTGAAGTATTTTTGATTGCAGAAATAACTCCTGGCTGTATAAAAGCTGAGATTGCAGACAGCAATCATGCCTGAGGCAGGTAGGTATATAGCTCCATCATAGTCTAGATGCTTCGTAGGAATGTTGAGATCTCAATAAAATTAACACGAGCGAGATATGCCGAAGATTTACAAATATAGAGCCAAATTAGATTCTTGTAATATTTTGATAAGTAAATGAAAATTTTGAATTTTATAAAAATATTTATTATGATTTAATTCACTGTGTAGTATCCCAGTGTATATTATAATTCCGAGAATGTCTAATAATATCAAAAACAAAGCGCATAGTCGACCTAAACACCCAGTCTGGATATTCGCACATTTTTCTTAGCATTTTCTTCCAGCTTGCAGCTTTGTGGATGGTGGAGGACTGATTCATTAGCAGGTAGTGTGAAGTGGCAGTCCTCTTGACTTACACGTATACGAGTACATATAGCTATATCAGTACTTGCAGGTGCACACAACGAATCTTATTACTCCGCATTCTTCCTTTACCTTTGATAAAACAGTTCATCTGTTCCATAAAAGAAAAAAAAATAATTTGTCCATATCAGAACAAAAAGATTATCGAATTTAATATAAAAACGATGCTAAACATGCGTGCGCAAACAGATCTATACAATATAAACAATATTAAAGAATTGATTGAATTATACTTAAAAAAATGAAGCCCGTTATACTACATATCATTACGCAATTAATTCAAAGCGCGTAATTCACAAAAAGCGAGAGTCACCGTCATTAGCGGTCGTTAAGGGCTCTATTGTCAGTAACCAACCTATGTAATTCCCAGTAAGTTCATCCCTGTGCCATAATATAAGGTTTCCTGATCCTGTGATCAAATTATAGCGATATCTGGTTGACGAAGCTTTGACAAAACGATGGTGACCCAACTGATCCTACGAGGACTTATCCTGTCATCATCTCTTCGCAATTCCATTATCCCTGGCCTTCGTCAACGTTCTTCAGCCACCCTAGTTGCTGCTGGTACCTGACCCATGAGAAAAATATGGAACTCTGTGAAGTCAAGCTACAAATTACCTTTCATCAAAGGCAGGCCTATTTGAAGTGCGATGGCAAATGCCCACCACGATATTAAATATACAGAGGTTTATATTCAACGAGGTCCACTATGCGTAACGCAGACAGTTGTTCGGGGCGTTAGACATTAAGGGCTGCCAATATCCTAAGATAATATGTCATGGAGAAGAATATCTCGAAACTATTGGATTTCACTTTTATATATGAACTATAGTATTTACGCGTATAGCCAAGCATAGTTTTATGAAGCAAAAATACGTATAGCAAGGTGATTTACATTTATTGCAAAAAAATTGAACTAACAGTACTCTGAAGGCAATTGGGATAAATAAATTATTCAACTTTCATTAGCATGGAACAAAGCTAGTATTGCACAGTCGGAATGTGATCTGAATTCTTAAAGGGTAGCTAGTATCCGGTGATAGTCGTACTGATACTGATAGGACCACCAGCTTCTGTGTTGGCTTAACTATACAATCGACTCACGTCCTCTCGCTACTGGTCCACTGCAATTTTATAGACTCTGTGTGTGTGTGTGTGTGTGTGTGTGTGTACCTGTATTTATTTGATAAAAATGTGCAACGATAAACGAGTGACCTTTTCAAGTTTTCATTTAAAAAATTATAATTCCAGTTACTCATCTATCCATTTTGTCTTTATAACTCAACACGAGACCTCTTTTGTTTGTTCTCCTAGTATAATTTAATACTTCTCCAAGATGATTAATAGTTCCTCAGTCTTATTTGTTTCGAGTTAATGAATTAATTTATCGTTGTGGAATTAGGATGATATTCAATTTCGGACAATTTGACGTAAACGTGAAAAATTGTGGGTAGGATATCATATCTATTCTCGGTAGGTTATTGAGATTGGATGGGTAGGTGGAAGCACATCGGGAAAAGCCTGCAGGGTAATTTCAATGATATCGAGTGCCAGTTATAACTACTACGGTGACATGAGGGGAAAACGTTGTCGTATAGATTCTTAACGCATATAAAATTATTCTACGTCACTAAAGAACCGTATGAATGAATTTTGGAAACAGTGAGGTAGACTTGCGCAATGCTAATAATAAAGGATGCATGTGCGTAATGGTGTGTTACATTGAAATTCCGAATAGCTCTATATCTATGTAGATTGGGCGAACTTTTTCAATATAATTTCAGTCGCGCAGCCCCTTTCCGCAAAAGCTTCATGCATTTATTCCGCTGCGGTACTTTTGTCCAGTCAAAAGTTTCGCACAGGGGCGCACCTAGTGAAATTTTAGTTTTATGGGAAAAAGTCAACAAAAAATAGGAAACGTGGAAAATGAAACTAGAGTTGAGTTCTCACTGATAAAACTGACTAGCTGACAGTTCGAAATTCGCCCGGTAAGGAAATTTGCAGCTGACGTTAATGGCCCTAGACGGGTAATTGGATAGGAATTATTATTAATTATTTTACAAAGATTTGTATCAGCAGGGTGAACGACTCTGAAAATCGGAATTGTCAACATCTGTGACAGAATGCTGAACACGGGTTTCAGAATTGTTGGATGCGAACTGTGAGATTCATATTTCACTTTGTAGAAGTTATCGCGATAACTCGTCTTGCTTGTTATTTATCTACGCTTACTCGCGAGGTAAATGAAAGTTATCCGAATATACGTTATCCGATAATGCATGTTATAATTTATTATATTTAATTCGAATTATCACCCGTAGATCCGAATACTAAAAAGTTATTTTTTTAGTGTTAAATTCAAACCGATAAAGGATAACTCTTTGTCCTTTAAACAATGCATTCTTACACGAAAGCAGAAGCCACTCTAACTGTAAATTAGCTTTATCATTTCCACCAGAAATCTATGAGATGGCCAAATCGGATATAGCTGCAAATGGAAATCGTGAAAGTAATTTTACTTCTCAAATCAAGTGCAACCACCCCTTTTCGGTTCCTTTCTAGATGAATTCAAGTGATACGTCTAATAAGCTGACCACGGAAAGAATGGAGGCCCATACAGCATGATGTTATCGCCATATAATCCTTCTAGCATTCGTGCTATCTCAAACCTTTTACGAGATTCGGTCGATTGGATTTTCGATAAGCTAAAGGATATACCGAAATAATCATATAGAATACCCTTCAGTTTGAATTCATAAAATGTGTCGTATAATACAAACAAGATAACGATAATGAGATATTAGGTACTACTTTTTTACTTTTACATACTTTTTAATGCGAATATTACATTGAGTAATAATGAAACTTAATGGAATTTCGCAGTCAAATTTGACTATAATCAATCTATGTAATTAACAAAGACTATAGATACATATAGAAGTTAAATGTGTGTAAAGGGAGGTCATCATTCTATGGGTTTCAATGCAAAAGAGTCCCGTAGATGTAGTATTGGAATCATGGTTCGAGTATACAATCGCACTATGTATTGAATCACAATTCAAAATGCTTCGTGTAATAAGTAATAAAAAAAAAAAATATGCAACACACATACTGCCGAGTAGCGAATTTATTGATTTATTCCCGGTGACACAAACAATTGAACTGCAATTCAGTTTTAATAAATTCACTTTTAATAAATTCGAAATCGTAGCCACAGATTCATTTCTGTACGCGGTTTGTGGTGTTACATAAAATCCAATCGATTACCAACGTGGTAGATAAAGGTGATTTCATGCGGTTAACACGAAAATGTTTTTATTGAACAATTCGAAATATTTTATCTCATTTATTAAACTACACCACATTCTTTCTCCAAGTCCCGTGCAAGTTCCTGAAATGATGTAGAGTCATTGCTTAAAGGACAATGATATATAACTTTAGACATACAAGGATATTAGCTTCGATTCCGCCATTATTCTTCTCACGAGATACCTCATGCAGTGTCCTTAAAGCCTCTATAAATTTCTTCATTGCCATTTCTCTGCTAGGATATATCGAGATTACACTGATAGCACATCTTTCGGAATCAGTAGGATATACAATGCATCCACATTTTGTCTTAAAGAACAAATACAACAATTTTTCGAAATTCATTATTTCTTTTTTCATTTTCTCACTTACCTTGTGATCATAAAAAACTTGGTGCTGCCTGCAAAGCTTTACAAGCGTCGGGGTACAATATTTTCTCAATCCATCGCTATATAATTTTCCACTGCATACCGTATATCTTCCCTCTTTTCCTTTCGAAATTAATTTCATCCTTCCTCCATTTATTGATCCTGCGCTCGTTTCTTTATTCAATTTCTCAGCTTCATTTTTTCTGCTTGAACATTCATTCTCGACTGAATCCCGAGACCACTGTGAATTAAGGATAAAAAAGTCTAGTACAATTACCTGACGCAGCAGCACTTGCAATTTCCTAAACAAAACTTTATCCAATCCGTATATCCCAATAAGTCTGTATAGTAAGGATCTATATCCACTATCCATACTTCTTGTATCTAATCCGCCAACGGAAATAGAACTTGGTAATTAGAACCGCAATACTAAATGTCAGGGATATTGCAGAGTTATTTCTAAAACGAATCTAGCTTGACTGTGAAAATTAGTAACGATGTATTAAATTGATGATAATGAAGACTCGATATAAATTTTGTTGAAAATTATCTGGATATGCATATAGTTGGAGGCTCTTAAATTATTGCATGTACATTGCACTGATTTGTGAAAATTATCACATCCAATCCAAAGTATCCCATCATTTGTTCTTTCTGTAAAGCCTTTCCAACGTTGATAGCCAATGTTTCAAGAATATCAGGAGAAATTGTTGACTGGGGAATGCTGTAGCCAATGTCAGTCGTCATGTCTGACTTTAACTGGATCACGTCTGCAGTTCCTTTCAGGACTGGTAATGCTGTGTCGTGTTCGATGAATACTCCAAGACTAACTCCATGATACTTGTCTGTTGGACAGCCTTGTACTATACCACCTACGGTAATATGTATTACAGTAATGATATGTAACAGACAATTTTACAAATTGCTACGCGAGACGATCTTATTACATGCAAAAATATGTTGCACTTATTTTTGTTGAAAAAATATTGAATAAACCAGTAAATTGAGGAGGTGAAAATTTACAAAATAATTTTTATTTTTGACGGACGCGAGACAAGAATATTCGCCGAATCGTAATTTTCATGGTATTAAGACATACAGTAAATAAATTTTTTATTTCTTTACGACGAATCCATAAGACGCGACCTAAATGAATTATTTAATCGTTTATCAAGGTAAATCTGTTTTGACCGGACTAATTTTTTATAATAAGAATGTCAAGAAAAACGTTTTTTATTTTTACCATAGGTTTCTAGATCATTTAAAAATTCTTGGTAATTCTTGTATATCCGTTTATTTAGCTGTAATTCCGTTGGCAGGTGTTTAACTAGTAAGCATGTCAAACTTTTCTCATCGTAGTTGTATACATGTTTCTGATAATTTTTGAAAAGTACAATTATTATATTTTTTTTCGATATGTATTTCGAATAATAATCTCAAAGTGATTCTTACTTTGACTTTTATCGCACGGCTGACCGGACCCTTATTAAAATTTAACACGGCCGTTTGATATCCGTTAAAGCCAATGTTGATCTTGACCAACCATTTCTTCTGGGATGGAAAAGCCAACATCGTAGAAGCCAAACCTTTACATAGCTGTAGTAATGAAGTCAATGATAATTTAACCATAGTTAAGCAGATAGTAATAAAAGCGATCGTTACCTTATGAAAGTTGTTGATACCAGTTACAAAAGGTGGTTGACCAAATCCATTTTCCATTAAAAATTTCGCCACGTTACTTTTATTTGAGAAGTATCTCTGAAACTTCAGTGCTGCTCCTACAATTACACACGACAGTGTCAAAATGTTCAAAGATCGTTTTATAAGAATTTATTGATTTATTTTTATATGCTATCGAGTCTTAATGCACTTACCCATTACAGGCATTCTCAATTCACAGGCGATACAGACATCGATATCTTGCATTAAACCAGGTAATAAAAAAGCTCGTCGGCCAGCAGTTAAATATCGTACTTTTCGATAAGTTCGAGGTGCACAAAAGAGATTGTCGCTTCCACTTTTACATTTCTTTTTTGTACTAAAAATTATCAAATTTTTTTCATTGATACCTAATTTCAGCGACATGAACAAATTGTGTTGTAATACGTTATATTACGTTTAAGTGTATATGAAAAATAATACCGTCTATTGGAATATTCCTCTTGTATTGGAACTATCCAAAGTCTTGAGGTAGAAATGTCAGGTCGAACATTTTTTATCAAATCATGTAATATCTCAATGATCTCCGGTCTTTCGATACTCGGGCATATGTATAACACTTGAGAGTTTTCATTTTCTAGCCAAGCGATACGACTCACCTGATTATAAAAAAAGCCAACTTTTAATTCGGTATTCAGTGCGCAATAATAAATTATTATACAACTTGTATATTTTGCACCAAATCGAATGCACTTCCGGCTCTGTTTATCAGATCATCAGGATAACCAAGGGAAGGTAGATGAACAACAATGTGGGGATGTTCTCGTATAAAATTCCAAGTTTTAGATAACCTATGACACCTGTATAAAGAAATAAATTGATAATCTAATAAAAATATTTTTTCAGTAATACAACATTCACTAAACCATTTAACAAGTCTGCGACAAAGCTGTGCACATCCATACTCGTGTATATCTTTGAATCTATTCAAATCATCAAAATTATCCCCAGTGACACAAACGCCATCGCTTCGAACACGACAAATGTGGGACGAAGCATTGCAAATAGTTTTTCCACTTTTTTCGTCATCTCTTTTGCAACACTTTTCTATCTGACGACACGGCTCGTCATATCCACATACATTAGTCAACTGATAGTCTTCCATATTTTCATGAAAATGCACGCAGCTGTCATTTTTATCTACGGAGGACGTTTCCTTCAACAGTTTCCTCATCTTTCTCAACCTGGCGTCCCGTTGATATAAAACTTTATCAACGATGTCGTGACATTTCCCCCATTTGCTGATTTCATGGGAAACGCCAACGTTGCCAATCTTGAAAGGTTTTAAGCTCACCAGAGGGAAAGTGGCGTGCGATATACAGTTTTTCTGATGATCAAGAAAGACAGGCTGTCGACGTTGGCAAATTTTGACAATCTGTTCGCAAATCGACTTTTCCGTACGATCCACTTGTTTTTCATCTACACTTTCGACGTGTGCACAAACAGGGTTATCAGTTACTTCCGGTTGCATTTGACACTCGAGACCCTCTGTGGATTCACAAACTTCTTGAGACTCCAAGTTCGAAAATACTCCAAAGTGATAAGTATCATGGCCGCCAGATATCGTTGAACATATATCAGACTGGTCGATATCACCTCGCCCGCATAAATAAAAAGGTTCATTCATCGTGGATCGACTCGGTTCAGAAACGTTTGTTATAGTGTTATGTGCCAATTCTTCATTCAGTTTCTCTTGAATGATTTTTGCAAATCCTTTTATGTCGTCTTCCGTATACGAGGACGAACATTGAAAAGCGGTTTGGTCGGGCGTCGAAATTTTCAAATTAGACTTGTTGTTCCGAGTATTTTCGCAGAGTTCTTGATATTCTGATTCTTCGGAATTCGCACACGTACATTCACTACATCCAGACGTCGAGTCCAATGACTTTTTACAAACGTATTCCGCAGGTTCGATATTCATCGAGCGACTTCCCATGCAACTGGCATCCTCTATAACTTTCCAAGGTGATTTAAATTCGCAAAAAATTTTATCCGGACTCAGCTCAAACTCACTTTCCTCGTTATTCTTGAAACACGGGATATATCGAGTTTCGCAAGAATTGGCTGTGCAAATAATACGTCCGCAACTACAAAACTTTCCATTATTCCTGTAATCCTGTCCAAACATGGATCCACACGGACTCTTAAGCCCCTGCATGTTTATTGTTTTTCCCCGAACTAATAACGTCATGCGTCACATCGAAAGGTTCCACAATATTATACCAGTTACAGGTTATACACTGTGATATGATCATTAAACGTGTGATAATTTAATAATTTACTTGCGTGGAATTCAATGAGTAACATACTTGCACATTTTGAGAATTACATTTTTTTTAAACAATTTAACTTTTACTTAGACATAATTTACGTTAATTTTATTTCCTTCCGGACAAATATTATGACACGGCTACTCGTAACACGTTGTAATTTATACTTAACAAATGAAACTTGCATGAAATATTATCGCTACTCGAAGCAAATTTCGTGGCAAGGCGCATCTTGTGTCTCATATAAGGCAATATCAGTGTTACAAGTTTTCGTGAAAATCGTTAAAAGTTTATTTTATTGTAATATAAATGATAGTCCGTATGTGGTATATTTTGGTATAAGCAACACACGTCAATAACCATTACTCCGTTATGACCGTGAAAACCAGAGAATGACGCATAATAGTTTCATCGTACCTTATCGTTTGGTCCGAACTGGTTTCCAGCTACACATATTAATGTGGCCTTGTGTTAGCAAGGGCATTCCAAGTACTTCTGAATATTATGCAAAAATATCTGGTATAAATATCATTAAATCGGATGAAAATATTCATTCTCGTACTCGCCGTTGCTTGAGAAGTGTCGAAAACACATAAGTCAACATGCAATTTATACCTGTATTTCTTGCCTGTCTGACGGTTGCTTTTGCACAAGAATATTATTCTAATAAATTTGACAATATTAATATCAAAGAAATTATCGACAATGCACGGTTGTTTACAAAGTACAAAGAATGCGTTCTACAAGAAAAGGCAACTCGCTGTCCTCAGGGAGCATTGGAACTAAAAAGTACGTATTATTTTTACGTAGTTTTGAAACAATTTTATACGAGTGATTACAATACGTTTACTGATAAGAGGTGAAGAATATAATAATTTTCGTATTATCAATTACTCGTTTACAAATGAATTTAATCGTTTACAAATTAATTTAATGAAAATTTAATTAAATTTACTTGTGTGGAATACTATAATGTTCAATTTTTACAGGAGTGCTTCCGGAAACATTGGATACTCTGTGCGCTAAGTGCAGTCCCTCGCAAATTGATAAAATACGTGAGGGTCTGTCTTACGCCTGTAAAAATCGAAGAGCGGACTATGATGAAATACTGAAATATGTTGATCCCCAGGGAGATAAAATTGTTGCTTTTGAACAAAAATTCGGAAAAATTGATTGTTGAGTGTAACGTAACGTGAAAGTGTTGTTGATCTTATAATCGCGAAAAATGTTGATTCTGTTTTGAAATGTTTTATATTCAATCGTTATGAAAAGTTTAACGTGATTATGATATTTTTAGTGACATCAAGAGAATAAAGAATTGAGTAATAGTTCTTTACTTCTGTTCATTATAATTCCAAGACTAATTTTTCCATATTTAATTATCAATCTTGGTGTCCTTTACGAATGTATTTGCAGCCGAGAAGAAACCTGAGTAATTGCTGAATATTGAATACAATAGGAAATCAACTCTTAAACAATCAGGTGTAATAAATTTAATATTAAGAGGAGCATACCATTTAGACGCCCGAAAATGAATTTTGAATTTTTTATGAATTTATTTGAAGGTGATAAAATAATCGCATCATTTTAAAATTGTTGTATCATTTTATTCCGTTTCTGAAGCGTGGAAAAAAATTTTTTTTGCTAGAAAACAAAATAGTGTCTTTGTATGGTATTTCTCCAGACGTCTTTTGCGTAACATCGAAAAGTGCTGCGCTTGTAACATTTGTTGTATTAATCTGAAACCAAAAAAACATTTATTTTTCGATTACTGACATGTGCAGGGAAAGGATAAACCTATAAAATTATGAAAAAGTATAAAATTAAAAATTAAGTAAGCTGTTGAATGAAATGTTCAAATTTTCGACTATTTTTCGACAATTTTCACCCCAAAAAAGTATTTTATTTACACGATATCTTGAAAACTTTAGGTACATCCTTCCGATAATCTTATAGACAGAAACCTTCCAAACATTCAGCCAGATCGATCAATAACTTTTTGAGTCACAGCACGAGGAGTTTTTGAAAATGTAGTTTCGAGATAATCGCGTTTAAAGTTTCAATACGATAAAACTATTAGTTTTAGTGACTTACCGATCAATCAGCGATTCCAGGCGCATATGATAAACCTTCAGCCTCCTCTAAAAGCTGATTATCTTCCATCTGTTGTTGTTTTCGGGCTTTACGAGCTGCTTTTGTCTCAGAAAGAATCATCCGATTCTGCCTCGCTACTCGCGCCTCATTGGTGTTTTCGGCGAAAACTTTCGAGTAGGTGCCAACAATTATACTTAAGTTGTTCCTAACTCTGAGAATGGAGGTGTAGCCTTAATTAAATATCCCAGCAGCAATATAGGCAAAGATTTCAATAATTTTTAGTCCAGGATGCAGGTGCTTTGGAGATAATCGCCAAACTGTCGCGTTAAAACTTTCATTAGCATTCTGGGTATGGCCACCCAAGCATCTTTTAAGTAAATCATCCATGGACAAATCTTTATAAATTGGTAAGAGATGCTGGAGTATGGAGTAAGATAATAGAGTAAGATCTTCAAAGAATTATACAAAGATATTGTGAAAGAAAGGTTGCTCCACCCCAAGCGCTCCGGCTACCTGACTCGCTAGTTTACGGTATGCGGACTCCGGCGCTCTCGACTATGTGTAAACATTTCATAAATATTTAATATTTCGATTTTTCCTTTTTCCAGTACATTCTTAACATATTATACTTTTGAAGTATGAGAAAAAAATCGATTTTTTTAAAATTGTAAATGGTTTGCTCCCCCCTTAAAATACAGATTAAGGTGTCGTCATCTGTTGGCACGCTGGTGAACTAACAATGTAAGTGCACTTTATCGACTAGCTTGTGATATTAATTGTAGAGAACGTTAGATACATTTTTTCTAATGCATATTGTGTCATTAATCAGTTTGAGCAAAGACGTTATAAATATTACTTGTAACATTCCTTGTGTTGATATCGATAACTAAAGAGTTAATTAATATTTTCATTAGTAGTATAACAAGAAGTGTTCTGGACACAGATTCCTGCACCGACATTATCGACACTTGGAGAACCTTCGACGGTTCGTATCCGTGCTAAATCACGCACGATAGCTCCCAGAACCCGCGCCCCTCTCGCACGACGTTTTGAGAAAGTCCCTTGCCCCTCAACCTCCAAGAACCAACAAGAAGGTTCGATGATTCCCTCCCATCGCAGCCTTGCGCAGATTCGTGAAACCCTTGGCATCCAGCATAGTTCTATAGTTCCTTATGATTTTTAGCAATAGTTCTGGTCATTTATCACAAAAAAACGGCATAAAAAATTAGATGCTAACTTCCCATCCAGCATTCCACATGCAAAAATGTATGTAAACAGTACTCAATCTTACAGATTTTAACGAGCTCTATAATTTAAAGAATATCAGAAGAAAGGCAGTGAGACTGCAAGAGAGGGAAGAAGTGATAGCGTAAGTTTGGACGCTTTGGAATCTGCCTGCAAGTCAAAAATAAAGACTGAAACAATAGTAAACTTTTGGCATAAAGATTTACAAAATTTTCCGTAAGACTCGAAAAAATGATTCATCGCCAGACTGCAGAATACTCTTAGAGAGATGGTAATGTAAAAGTGAACGGTGCATTATGCTGACAGTTCGTTCTAACGTCACTCCTTGAAATCAGTGGGGTCCAAAACGTCGATTTAGGACGCGAACCTTCGAAGGCTCTCGAAGTGTCGGTAAATGTCGGTACAGGAATCTGTGTCCAAAACCCGACTTGCCATACTGCTTTCATTCATTCTTTACGACAACGGATGGCAGGTCAAGCAAGTTCCAAAAACAATTGTCAAAAAATTATCTTACGCGAAAGAAGAACCTGCTGCATAGTTAACCACAGCAGAGACACAGCCACTCAACCTTGGTAAGTCCTATGGATTTTCTAAAAATAAATGAAATCCCAAATCAAACTGTAGGAATATCTTTTACGAACCATACTATCTGCCATTCTGATTCTTTCTTTAAAATTTTCAAGAAAAACGCCGTTATTATAGCTATTCCAAGATCTACAGACTCCAAAGTTCTTCCATAGAAATAAAATTGAGAGACTAACTTCAGTTGGTACAATAATCCTAGGGCACCCTCTACATCTATAGACAGTAATCAAAATTCAAAACATTTCCTTATGCAGTTTTAGTAATTTTTAAATATATTAAGAAGGATAAGTGAATAAAGAAGGATTTCAATAAATAAAAAAACTATTCATTCACAAAAATAATTCACTCATATGCATTATCACAAACGTATAAAATTAATTAAAATAACTATATCTAAATTCCACTTCGTGTAATAGGAAGAAGCTGAGTATTAATACTTTTCAAGGATTAACATGATGACGGAAGTCATCATACGTCAAAAAAAACAGTTAATATGAATGAACAATGATTCACGATAATTTACATTTCTTTATGCCGTATTATTATCTAGTGATTGTTCGAGGTATTGTTTTCTGTACACGCCCTCCGGATCGTATCTCTCAGCAAGTTGCTTGAATTTCCCAGGCTCGAATTGTCTAAAAACATCGAAAATACATTACACTGATGAAATTCGACCTTGTTCATAAATATAATTGAGAAGCACAATTGTATTTGAATTTTAAATACAAGAATAACAATAACCATAAATTATAAGATATTCCACGAAAACAATATAATGACTGCATGATTAAAAAATGATTAGTCGTGTATAATTGCACAATATTAACGAAAATTTAGCAGCGTGCGAAGTATCTTATACAATGGTCCAAAATCTGTGAGATACGACGTGACCACAAATCGCGTCGTCTAAACTGTTCTCGACGGCTAATTCGAAGCGCATTCAAATGCCACTCCTCTATTTGCCGATACTGTTACCAACTCGATACCAAGTCCTGCTGTAGTTCTGATTAATTTTCACAGCACACACCAACTTACTTCCTAGTACTGAATTCGGTATGCGCGACACAATTATTCTCCGATCGGTCGTATAGATACGTATGTGCATACGTAATAACACGTATATAAGTCAAAAAAATGGACGATACATCGAAATATATCAAAAATTTGAAAATATACAAAACTACTATAACCCACCTGAGATATCTTATCACTTTGACAGATCCTTCGATTTGACTCTTTGTACATTTTGCACAGGCTGTTTGCAGAGCTTCTGGCAAAACTCCTGAAATTACATAATTTTTATTAAATATATGTCCATATTAAAATATACAAAACTCATTCTTTCGTAATTCATGAAATTAATGTTTTATTTTTTAATAGCACTCATTGCTAATTAATGACTGAGTAAATGATTTAAAATTACGTACGAAACATCAAGACGCCGCTATGAGAATTATTAAATATCCTAATGACGTAAAGAGCGATGAATCGAGATGGGCTTCATAATAACTTCGGCTCTCCAAAATATAATTCAAATATATAATAAGGTACTGTACCTACAGTGAATGCCCGGATAATTCACCTTGGCCGTCGATATGACGACTTTCTTAATTTTTATGACCCGGAAAACAAGAACAATGTTAGGGAAAGTCGACACAGAATGAAACCGTTCACGAGGTAGTTAATAATAACAGGAAGCGTTACGTTGATGGAACAAGAAACTCCTCGGACATTTTTAAATGTAACAACCTTGATGAAAATTAGGGTACAAGTAAAAGTAAGCCAATCTCTGCCGCATATACTTTACATGTAAATTAGTAGTATGCAGAAACATAAAATAGATGTGCAATGATGCAAATAATGTATAAGAATCTTTCGAAAAACATATATATATATACATCCCAAGAAAAAACCAGCAAACATTTATCAAGTTGTAACATTTCAATAGCCAAGAATGGCGCAAATAATCCCAGTCCGCTTAGTATAACCATTCAAAGCCATTTCAAGATCATTGACCCAGTCAAGAAAACTTATAATTGATCGAATAAGATGCAATAGCCTTCTAGAGATCGAATTAAAATATCATTAGACATAGTCAGTGTTTGATTGATCGTGCACTAAACTTAGTTATACTTCTCCTTTTTCATAATCTTTTTATTCCTAAAAAAAAAAGAAAAAAAACTCACTCTTTAGTTCATGACCATCCGGCGGGCAAGGACCCTTATTCATCAGGCAATTAAAATAATAGTGAAGGAGTCTCTTGCTCTCGAGGATATCATCCACGTTGACTTTGTCCCAGCGTGTCGTATACGTGTCATGTCTTGGCCAAAGGTAACCCTGTGTTCCCTTTGGGACGGCGATCACCACTAAGCACAAAATTAACGTAAACGCGAGCAAACGCTCTCCCATCTCGATTACGAGTAAACCGAACAAAGCTCGAGGCTACGACTTTATATGCTTCTGAGGGTTGAACTTCTTCCACTTCTCCAACTCACGGGCGTAACATACATTTCTAAAGTACCTATATATTCCCCTTTCGAAAATGAATATGAAATCGTCCAAGTTCCTATGGAGAACCTCGTTAATTCTTCAAGGACTCTTGGCAGCGTTATCTCATAGGTATTTTCTTAAAATAACGGTATTCCGTAGACTTATAACGTAATTCAAGAAAATGATTCGTACGAGCATAGCAATGCTAATGACTTTCGCATTTTTAATATTATTGCGATGGAGCATCGATTTTTATCATAATCGATTATATAAGAAGCTGCGTTTCAAAGAAGCTTCGTATCAATGTAGACGTTTGTTGTATTAATTTATTCTTTTACGTTCGTTCACAAACATCCTTTTCAGATGAATCTTTGTAATGCTACAAGATATATTTAAATTAAATTTCATAATAAGATTATCTACGAAATGAAATAAAAATATCAAAAGTGCTACGAGATATCTAGAATTAAAGATGACCATGATGAATATTCAATTGTTATGCAATTCACAAAAATATCAGACAGTTAATATGGCGTAATAAAAAGATAGTTACGTCACTGTAAACAGTATATCCTTGCCAAAAAATATTAGTCGTTCCTTTTGTCATGCGGCATCCATAATAATCCAATTTTTATTTGAAGGATGACAAAAGTTCATAGTATTGCAGAAACAAATCGCAGACAGACTGGGAAATAAATTTAAGAATTTCTCATAATAATATGTTACAAGATTAGTTAATTATAGCAATTGTTAGTCTTACGGCAACTATTAGACTTTAAATTTATCTCTTAAAAGAGCCTCATTTGTCGAGATTATAAAGAATCTCGAGTTTCTATCGTAACATACTATACCAACCTTTTATGAGATTTCTTTGCCTGAGGGTCGATGATAACACGGAAAGTGCATAAAACTTATGTTAAGAGTATGATAAAATAGTCGTTTTACTAAATAAGTATGCCAATCGTCCAGTTTTAATTTTTAAAAAATCCTCAAGCGAACCTTAATACACAAAGTCAACGACCCTCATAGTCCGCCCTTCGATATTTGCCAAATCACTTTTTTGTATCTCAATGTAAATTAATATTGAAAAATTGTTATAAACACCAAATACTTTATTAACGATAAATTAAAACTGTTATATTACATATAACAGACCGGTGATTTTATAGTTTGGTTATAAGAAATATTTTCTAGCTTCCCAAGGCTGTAGATGGAGAATTGAAAATTGTCACGCAATGCGGTAATCGGTATGAGAACTGTGTTATTACAATCATGGAAGAGCAGCCGTGTTCGTAAATTATTTTATCAATGTGGGTTATAGGAACAATCAAATCTATCGTACGAAGCAGCATTAACGTACAGCATGACGTTTATCTCCCGATCGATTGCATACGTTAAAAATTACCTTGAAGAGATAAATTGATCACCTGCAACAAAGTCTTTTGTAATTAACAAATACAATTGTTCAATGAATACTTATCTCACAAAGAAAAAAAATACAAATTTCCTTGTTCCAATAATAGAAATTCTACGATTCACTTAAATTCATATAAACAATGCACCGATTATATATCGTCCAACTTTGAAAGAATATAATCGAGGAGTGTATCATTATCCAGTAAAGCACATTGCGGAAATTATTATAGTTTAAAAAAAACGACTAGATCTTGTAATTATTCTTTTCCTGTTTCCGCCTTACAGAACATCCACTCGTTATTTTACTGTATCTACTAAATCTTGACAATAGTTTAATGACAGCTTATTTCGTATGTCATTCACATTCGTATTGCGCCAATTGTAATTGTGCCCTTATTTGGGTTCAAGGGAGAAATCAAAAGTGAGAAAGCTATTCGAAATTTCAATCATATTTGCGCACTTGACATAGGGCAAAATAACCGATACGTATATTCGATACACGAGTACCACGTGTTTCTGACAGATGCAAAACAATGAAGCTTTAGCATACCACACGTGGCTCTGCACATAATTTTTATCACAAAGTATGCATGCGCATTGTTTGCTCTTAAATATTGTATTGGTCTATTTTAGCATACACATATTTCCATGATTTTCTGGAAAACAACGTGGCTTGGTAAGGATTGTATCGTTTGCAAACTGTCAAAAACATACATTGAAATTGTGAACCAACTATACGTATATGTAGTTGCACGCTACATGCTCTTCTTATGGTATCATGAATTCCATTGGATTGACAGGTCATTGAACTTTTGTATTTTAAACCCACTTGTTGAACATGACCTCAATAGCAACTATAGTCAGTCACTTACTTTAATGCGCATATATGTACAATCAACATCATAGATGAAACTTGTTTAGAAAGGTGAGTTTAAAGGTTTTTATATCAAATTAGAATTACCAATAAATGGTTTTACACGTTGTAGCATGATTGCTGCATATGGAATAATATAAAAATTGTATTTTGACGTTAAACAATTATTTAATCAAGCGTACTTGAATTAATAGAAACCGCGATGCAACTTTCACTTTTACAGCTGCACTAGAAATTTAATGAATTACACTGTATCATAATATACACTGAACAATCGGCAATTCGAACTACTTTGATGCATCACGGTTGCATATCCTCAGGCGCACATCGGACAAGACGAAAATTGGACAAAAGTTCACACGTTGGAAATGGCCCGATTCTCGGGTTATAGTTAATGGTAACAACTGTCGCCAACATATAAACTTTTATTTCTTCTAATGTCACTGCCTGATGGTTGCATGGTTTCTGTAGTAAGCGGTACCTTCTTTCGGAATATACATAACATTGGCATTTCAGTCGGTAATTCATATAAGGTATCCACAGATGCCTGTTTTATCTATCTTCAGTCAACGATAATTATTGGTTATTACAATATTCAGTTCACATAGTTAATTTAACAATAGAATTCATGTCAAATTGGCTGCAAGTATGATTAAGGTAACATCAACAAGAACTTCACATATTACCGTGTAATTAACACAGCAAGGACGTCTCGTATTCACCGTCGGGAAGTTAGCGTCAAAAGGTAAATGTGTATGTTTTGAATGCTTAAAAAATTGCTCCTTATGTTTTTCCTAATTGCTACGTTGCTATTACACAATGATTAAAAAATATTGATTAAAACAACAAAAATTTTATCGCTATTCCAAATAACCAAGCAGATTTTCATATGGTTTATTTAATGAATCATTGCTCTCAATTTACTCCATTTTTCTCCTTAATATGTTTTTTATTTTATTAAAGCATCTTTAACTAACAAGTAAAATTTGATTTTCTCTTGGCCCGATTGGAAACGTAAATTATATCGTTTGTTTTCAAACACACCTATGACAAGTGCGTTCGAAGATGAGCCGAGGGCGCTGAAAACATAGTTTCTCTGTTTATTGAAGGCTAAATACTTATTCGGATGCAAGAAGACGCAAGGATTCGTACGGAAGCCCGATAGTGACAATTGATTTCTTACTGTACACGTCTGAACTTTTTAATCCTGACATATTTTGTCTGAATATACTTACATCTACTAACATTGAGTAAGTTTACACGCATGGATTTTTTACACACATTTAATTAATTGCATGTAACGTTTAAAAAGAATAGTCTAATGTAATTGGTTAATCCTTTCTAAAACCCATGCGTGTAAACTTAGTATCTGCATAAATGCCTACTATGGCGGAGTCTTCAACTAAGCAATTAAGAAGAAGTAACTAAGAATTAACCAACCACGTTGGGTTGTAGATACGTGCAACACGTGGACCTTCGCAGCTCTGTGGTACAGGGTTCGCGACCGGGTATTATTTTTTTTTTTAATCAGGGGACACTACGACCACGGACATATTGAAAAAATATTATTGGAGAAATGTATATATGCATCGTACACGTATACGTACACACACGGGTTTTACAAAAAATAAACCAATCGCGTGTAAGATGATTAGCGCAATGCTAGTAGAGATCGATCAGACAATGGCTTTAAATTTGTTGCACAAATTTGTATTTTATGAGTAGTACGGAAATTGTATGATGTCTTAATCGAAGCGCAATCGTTTGGTGATGATTGATGGTGTAATTGAAAATGTTAGATAATAACTTGTTTCGGATTGCGACTTTGGCTTAGTTTCCACCATGCTGAGTTTAAACAGACCTTAGCAGTTTCCTTGGTCAATTCCATTCAACTCCTATACGTGATTGGTTAATTCTGTTTAAACTTTGCACGTAGGTAACTAAGCCAATGACTACGATTACACTCCCAGGTCAATCATCTTCGTTCCGAAAATGTCAAACGATGTCCGGTTTCCCGTATAGAAGAAAAAACGGAAATTCGGAATGTGTAAAAATCAATTCTCATTGATTAAAATTAATAATACGGACACATATTGTCAGAAAAATCATTAAATATTAATTACCTATAACATTGCACAGATTGAAATGTGAAGATTTGGATTCGTAAGTTTTAAGGTTACGATTGTCTGCCCGTTTTTTGAAAAATATGGTACATGAGGAATCTGGGCATCGTTTGACATT
>JARQTJ010000475.1:342934-401934 GCA_030142635.1 Trachelus troglodyta
GTTAATAATAGTTTTAAAAATGTCTGTGTTTCTAACCTATTTCCTAAAATGAAATCCATGTGATTAAGTTTCTAATTGGTTTAATGAAATCATCTTGACGATAATTAATGGTCATGAATCGTGTAAGGAAAAACAATACTTTATAATATTATAGAAGTGGCAATTGAGGAAATTTATTTTATTTATGAGTCCATCAATAAATTACAGTGTAGAATAACATTTTTAGTGAATTCAAGCGAAAGATAATAAATTTTTTAATATCATAGCGACCCACATTAATTATTAATATCTTTGTATTCAATTGACATTATGAAATTTAGGACGGAAGTTCTATATTTGTTACCCGGATCGTATTTTTCCCCAAATTTGCGCCAGTGGTCAGCCTTATTATTCATTAGATGCACCAAAAATTACCTCTCTTTAAAACCGAAACGGAAATCTATTAAATTCGAAAACCGTAAACCATAAAATCGAAAAATGATGATTGAATAACCCAAGATCGAAAACTGAAACCAAAATTCAAGCTTTTACCATTGTGAACACCGAAACCGAACCGATATTTCTTTCAGTTGCAGTCCCTGATTAAAAGCATAAATTTTTATCTTTTGATGCTAACTTCCCGACGGTCTCGACTCCCTGATATAAACAGACTGCAGCTGGTTGTAGAGTAGGTGTTTCCCACTAGATAGCAACATTGAAAATCTGCATTATCATTGAAAATAGTAGCACAACATAAATAAAAATTTCGTTTAACGTTTACAGTATGATTGCATTAGTAATATTACGACTTGTACCACACATAGTATAATTACAATTAACTATCAATATGCTCATAATAATGACTTCAATTACAGAATTGTTTAATGTATGTTTTAGACTGCATTTCATTTTAATAATTGCATAAACGGAATTATTCTTTTTTAATAATATAACTAGAATTAAGTATTTCATTCTATACTGCTACGTGCAATAAATAATGCAAAATATTACCAAGAACCAATGCGACAATTGCGGTCAGAGTATCAAAGGTCAGAGTATCATATTTTTAAACATTTTTTCTGCATCCAAATTTGTCACACAAGTATGAATTTTGCTTATACGTTTTCAGTGAATTATATTTTCCGTTCAAGTTGACATGTTTTGATGTACTTTTTTTTTATACGGCTGCTTAAAAAGTTTAATTTTCGAAACCTGTGCAGAGTTCGTAAGATGTCTCATTTCCGAACAGTAAAGAAAAAAATTTAGCATATAAGTACATTTGTAATATTCTATTTTCAAGGCTACGGCTTTTTTCATGCATGGACGCTTCAAAATAACTCAATATTGCGCGCTCTCAGTGGCACCATCGGCCTTTTTTATTCCATATGCTTGCTTCTCAAATAAAACTTTCCTTCAAAGGAATTACCGAAAATATTGTGTATCAACAACTCACCTCGGCTCATACTGCATTGACGCTCGTACTAGTGTGAATCAGCATGAGTTCTCGGCTCATGCTGCAAACTTCACACTGAACGGATATCGCTACTTTCAACACTTGCAGTACAGTATACTATTTTTTAGCAAGGGTAAACCCATTGCAAGCGATTTATACGAGAGATACACAACGAATTTGAAAACCAAAATTAACTGAGGTTTAAATGTCGAGATTAGAAAATGGGATCTAGAATTGGTTGATATCATCAGTGAACTTTAGTGAAATCAATCCTTACTAGTGAACATTACGTTGCAGTACAAATATATTGTACGTCACTGTTTGATTAATATCAATGAATTCAATAAATTCAAGAAAATTGATTGACGTTTCAAAGCCATGATCAGTATCTTCGCGTGACGGAAAATGGTTATATTATTTTTACTATCTCGCGACGGAATTATTTCAAATAATAGTTTATAATGAGATGAGGTACGTCAATACGAATATTTTATGGGATTTTTTACAAATAATAATACACAATCAATGAATTTTTGAATAAATCTCTTGCGTCTATACGTAACAGAATTTTCTTAAATATCTATTTGCAGATCTTCAATGACAGGTCCTGACGTATTTTTCGGCCAAATATTTATTCATTGCTGCTGGTTAAATATTAAAATGTTTCTATATGACAGCCACTGTAAGAGTAGATTACCTGTAGATTAAAAGTACTATCACGCTGATTCCGAATGCAAATCTTCACCTCGAAAAGACATGGTAAAAATGCAAACAACTATAAACATAAAAACAACAAAATACGCCAGTCCATTTAAGCAAGCTTTACATCTCTACAAAACAGGTTTCCATATACTTACTGCAATACAGATTAAAAAGAATATGCAGAGCACACGGTCTTACACGATGAATTATTAGAGAGCCAAGATCAGTTAGAATAATGAATGAAATGAGGTTTAATTATATTTTTTTATACAAACATCATGAATATCGACGATCGCAAGGACGATGATCGTCACGAAATGGTCAGAAGCAATACCACACGAATTGCACAAATTCAGGTCTTTAACAGCACTTATAAATACGGAAGATCACGTGAACGATCCTTAGTACTGTCCAAGGAGATCGGTACAATAAGAATAATGTCTCGTACCGTCTGTATAGTTTTACTCGTGGTCACAGTCGCCATGGCCATTGCGTTGAGCGAGAATGTCGAATTTTATTCAGACAAGTACGATTTCGTTGACGCTGATGAAATTTTAGCCAACGATCGAGTACGCGATCGGTACTTTGACTGTTTCATTGGGGTTTTGGACCCTGCGTGACTCCTGATGCGAAATTCTTCGGGGGTTTGTACATTCAGATCTGAATATTTTGTCTATCTAATAACAGTCATTCATCAAGCATATAATTATTAGATTTCTTTACTTAGGAAATTTTCCCGAATCACTCGTAACACGGTGCAAGAAATGCACCGAGAGACAAAAGATCTTGTTCGATAAAGTGGTTACATGGTACACAGAAAATCGTCCGGAAGAGTGGAAAAAGGCAGTTGAGATATTCGTAGAAGCTGCCAAGAAGAAGAAAATTGTGAGCTAAATAATTGTTTCGTTTCGTTTCTATGATTTTACGTATTAATTCGTCTTCGATCACATGCATAAGCGTTAAAAGTAATATTGTTGAAATATCGTACATAGGAAGGTATTAAACAGAAAAATATACAGTTAATAATAGTTTTAAAAATGTCTGTGTTTCTAACCTATTTCCTAAAATGAAATCCATGTGATTAAGTTTCTAATTAGTTTAATGCAATCATCTTGACGATAATTAATGGTCATGAATCGTGTAAGGAAAAACAATACTTTATAATATTATAGAAATGGCAATTGAAAAAATTTCTTTTATTTATAAGTCCATCAATAAATTAGAGTATAGAATAACATTTTTAATGAATTGAAACGAAAAGATAATACATTTTTTAATATCATAACAACCTTCTATTAATTATTAATCTATTTGTATTCAACTTGACATTATGAAATTTAGGAAGGAAGTTCTATATTTGTTATCCGGATCGTATTTTTCCACAAATTCGCGCCAGTTGTCAGGCTTATTATTCATTAGATGCAATGTTACGGTTTTCACTATTTCTCTTTGCTTCATGTTGCATTTTGAACAATTCGTTGCTAAGGCCTCCGGTAATATTTCTACAAATTATAATAGACATTATATTAAAGCTTAAGTATTTACTTTCCACAATTATAATTTTCAATATACCGTACTTTAATTAACTGACAAGCATACTTAAATTGTAAACTAATAGATGAGCATCAAAAAAGAAAGAAGAATTATCATTAATTAAAAAGTTCATCGAACGGTTTAATATTGTAATTAATTGAGGAAAAAAATTTACCTTTAAAGAAGCGGCCGTCAGATGTACAAGATCCTTTGTCAAGTAAACAGAGAATATAACGTTGCAAAAGCCGTTCGCTTTTTAAAATATGATTCACATTTACATTGTCATATTTATTGCTGTAAAAATCATCAGCGTAAACTGCGTTACAGCCAATGACAGCCAACACGAGGACATAAACGCCAATCATATTCCTATAGAGATACGAAATATGATTCCTATAGAGATCGAATAAGTTCGCCCAATAGCTATCTATACTGGCTGTTCTATCACTGTTTTAATACGTTCGACGAAGTACTGTAATAATCACTGTTAAAAAAATTTTTTTGTTCGCTACTTTATAAAGGCCCCACTCCATGTTTATAGGTATTCATTAATCCGGAAGAGGAAAATTGAAACGACAACGCGTAGACACTGAATAAAACAGTTAATCGTATATTCCATATGGGTTTTCGTTGACATACACGTTATCCTTTTTAATGCCAGGTACCCCTCTGTCTCTACAAACAAATACACTTACACGAAGGCTATGACAATTTCGAGCTGTAATTACCCTTTGTATATGAACCACGTCTTGCTTACAAAGAATAATATTTTCATAAATAAACCGTTACATCACGTACAATTTACTTTAAAATGGCACGTTGCCAGACATATTTGATTAAAAGTAATATCAACCGAACGTGTCTATACTGTCGAAAATATACTTTTGATCTCGAATGGATTCTTTTACTGCAAACATTTTCATAATAAAACAATAGGTATGTTAATATTGCCACGTTAAAAAAAAGATCTCAATGGAATAATAATATTTGTCGTAATACAGTAATGCTAAAGAAGGAAAAAAATTCACATCTTGACTTGAAGTTCGAGGAATCATAAAGATTATTTAAAAAGAATATTTGCCTTAGAAATATTTTTCATGCATGTTTATATTTTATTTGTTAATCCATTAGTACCACTTTGGCGGTAGTGTAGTTCAATAAGTATAAGGAATCATTCAATAAAAATAAAATAAGGTATAAACGTGGGCTCGTACACATACAAATTTGTGAATCTAAAATTACAGACGAATAAATGAATTTTACGAAGAACAATCGAGTTTAAATATATAGATGAAAAATTAGAGACATATAATACTTCTGGGTAACATCAACGCTGCATGAAATTTATTCGATGCGAGAATGAATGCATGAGATTCGTCTGCATAGCCCGTATGACCCTGCCTCAAGGTAAACCTGTTTAACCTCGTATTTATATATGGTGGATATAATATACGTGTAGGTATCGTGCAATTTTACATCAAAACAACTTGCATGTCAAACTTGAAAAAAAACGTGCAGTGATTAACGAAAAATTATATGAATAAATTTTATTTTCATTCCCATGAGTCATCGATTTAACGTCTTAAGACAGTTTCATAGGCAATATAATATCGTCGTTATTTGATTTTGTTCCTGTCGATTAACTCTTTCAACTTGAACATTATCCATGTCCAGTGTAATAATTGTAAACGATTCGAAGCATCGTTTAAGCCTATAAAACGTTTTTCTTAATTTAAAAACAGAATCTATGGAAAAGAAATAATTGACTTACTCTGTTGGAAAATTGCGCCCAAGGAAGTCAAGAAAGTTTCTGTAAAAGGTTGCGTTACCAAACTGTTACTAGGCATCCGTCGCTATATATACTTCATTTGTAAATGGGTTTATATATTTGTGATTAACATTGCTGATCCTGGGATGCCGAAATATGAAATATGGTCTGTATGCAAAAAAGTATGCAAGAGTTTGTACAGAATAGTAATTCAAGATCAGGATCAGAGATCGGAGGAGGAATTTTTCTTACTTGCATGTTGTTGTTTCAACTGATGTCTTCAAAATTCCAAGTCTCTCTTGATTCATATGCATTGGCGATATTGCAATGTCGACTAATCCCTTCTGCATAAGTCCTATGACTCCATTGTAAAATCCATTACTTAAGTATCCCCAAGATGTTTCTCTTAACAGATTGATACTAGTCAAGAATAAATACTATATTAATATCTAACAACCTTTGTACACTAAAACAGCACCTTCACCTTAATGCTTTAGAGTGACGTGCATAATTGGAATTTTATTAGATGACATGTTAACCTGATAAAAGACATCTGCATCCATTTGGCAATCTATAGATAAAGAATAATGCCAATTCTGCTATAAGTGAGAGCAAGTATACTCTGCATGTTAAGATTAGCAGTTATGGATATATATCAAATGCTTATATCTTTCAACCCCATTTCCCTTGTAAACTTGACGCTTTCTGTAGTAGAATATTATATTTTAATTCGAATTTGCTTAAACTCGTATATACCAATATTGCAATACAGACCGTAATGGTCGAAACAGCCAAAAGCGGCGATTTGAGGTAGAGACTTTTCCAAAAAATAATCTTTTGCAAATTGTATAGACGTCTGATCGATTGTCGTTTGCTTCGATAATGTCATAAGTAAAAGAGAAACGTACAAAATCATTTTTACAACTTGTGCAGAGTTGTCTATAGAAAAAAGTAAACTTCGTTTAAACTACTTTGTAAACCGTTTCATAATCTTGTATTTGTACAGTGACACCGTACTAAAATGTAAAACGTGCATGAAAATGATTGCAGGTGCAATTAGTATTTATTTGATATGCCGTGAAGATGATTGCATTTAGGAAAGCGACGATACGCTGTAATAATATTAATCCACATATTCTAAATTGTCAAAGCTCCATAACATTTTAAAACAGCATGATGATAACGACAATGATTGAATCGTTTACAAAACCTTATTACTCAATATAACAACTAAGTGTTTTAATCTATCATTACAATCTATCTTTCAGGTTTATAATATTGTTATGTGACAGAATAATTCTTAATGACATGTTTTTACATCTGTATTGTTTTTTTAATTACTTACTATACGAGAATCATTTTAATTACCTGAATAATTATTGAATAACGCATTAATGTAATAATTATTATAAAATTATATTATCAATGACACAAATCCATAATTCATATTTTCAAGATAAGTCTAAAACTTAAATTTCTCCTTGAATCACTTACTTCAACTATACTCCTGCCATAGTGACATTACTCAACACAGATAATTTTAATATCACTGACGATTAGATCTTATTAGGGATTAGGAGTGCCCTTGAATATACATATTGATATCTGCCTGATTTCTAAATCCTGGTATCACAAATGTATTATACGGGAGTTACTCAGGATACCTATAACGTTTACAAAAATTCTCCACGCCCAAAACAGCAACAGCCATAATTAAACCCATCAACAGAAACAAAATAGCTGGAATAAACTCTCCCAACGCTACAGGAACAGGTGCAGAACTATGACTTTTTGGGCAAATTGGTTGTCTATATTGCCACACATACCGCAAACGATGTGAAAGTCCATGTTCCATAATTTGTCTCATTCTATAAACAAATGTGTATACAAATAAATTTAAAAATAATTAAATTAAGACCGAATGACAATTCACCTTCGATTAAATATTGCTAAGCAATTTAAAAACCAACCCATAAATCACCATCTTCTTAAACGGAGAATGCTTGCTAGTCACAGTTGCAACGTGCTTAGCTGGAAATAACTGAATTTCCACCAAATCACAAATTTCATCTTCCGAGAACGTATCCTACAATGAGAAATTCTGACGTATCATCCAAACGCTTAAAAAATTACCATCTGATACTGTAAACTAAAGAGGTAAAGAAACTGAACATCTTATGGGATATGGTGTCACGCAAGTCGGAGTTTCCGGGACCCCTACAAATAGACTTTACCGATTGAAGTGCTGTATATAGATATATACTCTGCATATCAGAATGGCGCAGCACAGGACACACAGGGATATCTAATCTATCCATTTACATTCAGTGAATGACAATACTTACCGCAATAATCTTATACGCAGTGTTCACGTCTGCGTGAAAAGCAAAACCGCCTTTCTTCACTTTCCGCAATCCTTCTATGTGATTATAAAAAGCCGGCTTTTTTCTATACTTATTAGTCGCCACTTTCAGCTTATAAAGTTCTAAGGCGACGGGGTCACTTGTTGTCTGAAAATGATTTGTACAAATAATACACGTCAAGTATTTTTTAATATCTATTCAGCAAGCCAATAAGTAACGGGAACATATCAGCAACACAACGATTTCATAAACAGGAATATAATAGTTATGCAAGTCAGATGTCTCATAATCTTCACACCCTTTGACTGTGACATTTTAACATTGAAGACATGTGGACCGTTTATTTTGAAAGTGGTGTAAGTCCATTTTTTTAAAACGGGATATCTCGTAGTTTATGCTTAATTTAGTGTAAACATTTCATTTTCTCGAAACAAAAGAAAATAGACTTACACCACTTTCAAAATAAACGGTCCATGTAACTTAGCTAAAAAAACTTACCGCGAAGAAATCATAATTGTAAGCAATGTCGTCAATGCCAATTTCTAAATTGCTTTTCAAAAGATCTTTCAAGTCATTTATATAACGAGGTGGCTCTGCGAGTAGTGAACCAACTATACTTGCTGAATAAAATTGATAAAGCAATAATGCAAAAAAAAATAACGACAAAAACACTATTCGGCCTGAGTACAATCTTGGACTGTCGGTTAAGCCTGTATGACGAGAATAAACACAACTAAATAATATTAATGTCATTCGACAATTATAAATCATCATTTTCACATACCTTGCTGAGAAATGGCTGCCATACAAATAAAACCAGTTTCTAAACCCAGTTGTAAATTTATTTTACTAAAAGGCATTCTTTTGCTGTAATATAATTCCAATTTACTGGTTAACCATAGTATTAACCAGTATATAAATCCTACTGCTAGAACGATCCACCAAACTTTTTCCGTAAATGGCTTTAGAAATCCATTGCGTACGCTGGTCTTCTTCGGATGACGGAAAAGGAAGGCAGGCCTAAATATATACTTATATATGTGTATATAAACTATAACAAATAATATATTCAAAAAATATATATATAGAAAGTTACCTGGCCAAATAAGTCTGTACTGTATATTCAGCAACATCGATTCTCTCGCGTTTAAATTGCAGTGGAGTTACACCCACGTCAACAAGTCCTTTAATCATATCTCCTAGCATCCCGTTAAAACTACCGTTTATTAAATATCCCCAAGTTTCTGATCGCGTCAAAATCATTCTATATAAGATCACACGATATTGAGGAAAATCATAATTCACGAATTACTCGGTTAATTTTTTCCACGGAATTTGACGAAACGCATTAAAAAAAATCCTTACGTATAATTATAGTAATCTCGCAGCTGTAGCAGAAGAGCATAATTAAATCGATGCATTGTATCAAGATGACGATTAATAGGATTGGAGATATAAGTCATTAAATCCGGTACAGGCGGATTCGATAGCTGTATCAGTATTCACAATTGTATGGTTAATTGTAACAGATACTACTGCTGTATGATAAAAACAGTAGTGCCTCCACTTAAAACATACCGTGATCGAAAAGTTGATATGTAAGCCTTGAAAATCAGCACGTCTTTTGTATTTGTACTGAGTGAGCTGTATAGAGAGGCCATCAAGAGAATTCCAAACACCCATATACGTAACATTTAAACGACCACCGTGACGATAACTTGGATTATAAACGTCATAAAGTACATAGATTTCATCGTGATGAAGTGCCAAAGTAAACTCTGTCTCCACAGTAAGAGGAAGTTTCCGAAGAATTTCGATCGGGGGCGTAGAATCTTTGGATATCACCAGCCAAAAGTAAGATTCGTTATAGGGCAGACGTTCCTTTTGAAACTAGTATTAAAATTTTGTTACCGTTAATACGAATTTCACAGCACATTAACTACATAGAAATTTTGTATTTAAACCTTGTCAAGGATTATCTCACTCTTTGTACAATCCAAATCGAGAACTATACCAAGCTTATAGTAATTCACTGCCAAAGTTGTCTTCATGTTAATATTTTCCGAAATTGAAATGTAAGACAGCTCTGTATCGGACAACATTAATTGTCTAGATAAAATCACTCTTTCTGTTTAAGACAAATTAGTTCCATAATAACATGCATACGTATGTATATGAATTAAAACAGGACTTGTATACGTACCAAAATGATTGTAACATGCAAATACAACAATTTGATGTATAAATTTATCAGCAAAATAATCTTGTAAAAATTGTGCAGACAATCCATTTGCATCGTTGCATCGTGTCGCACAGACAAATACACATAGCAAGAACCGTAAATCCATTATTTTGTTGTTAAAATTCGATATCTGTGACATCTATTACTTCCTGGTTGTCTGAATGTTTGTGGTTCCCGTAAAGATGTAGAATATATATGCGCGGTTTATATACTTCGATTTCTTTTTATGACCCAACGCTCGTACAAATTCCATACAATTGAAAATTACACGCAACGACAGTCTGTTAGAAATGAGAGGAAAAATGACAAATAGCCTTAGGGCAAATGATAGAGCCCATGAGACTTATACTGCTTCCTAGAGAAACGAAAATATGTAGGAAAAATCGTCGCGTATGTTCGAAAACGCACGATAAGCCAACCGATGTAATAGTTACTATGTAATAGCGCGCACGGCTGTAATATTCTTCTAGCAAGAAATATCTTTGACTGTCCTTCACGATTTCCTAATTCATAATCTATAATTTCACACTGGCAGCAAAGCCCCTTGACAGAATTGACATTCATATCGCCTCAGCTTATACTACCTCGTATCCGACAAATTATTCACAGAGCATTCGCGCACAGCTGCAGTTAGGAAGTTCCCTACTACGTAATTTCAAACTATCTGATGCAAATAGAGCGGAACCTATGTCACATCGATCGTCCGGCTCGTTACAGTCTCTGTAAAGTCACTGTACGATTTAAGTCAGTGTAATTAAGTGTGATTACAGTCACTGTATTATTTCAAACTACCGAATAATCAATCATTTTGATTGCAGAAGTGCAATTGAAAAATTCGCAACTGAACATAAAGGAATAAAATCAACAAAGAACGATCTCCCTGTTAAACTGTATCACTCGAATTTCAAATAGCGCGTCTATCGCATGCCTTGTCATACAATTTACATATCAGGGTACGTGACTGAATACCTGATTGAATCTCCACGCGACGTACTGTATGCACTTATTGAAGATAATCACAGGATAACCACGCCACGTCACTGCACCTTCAGAATTTTTATTTATTAAAGATGTCGAATGGCGGTAACTCATGTCCTACACATTTAAATTATGTCTATTGAAAGATGTTACGGGACATTCTCTACGAAAAACAGTGCAAGCTGTTAAGTTGTAAAGTGATAGTCGTGGAAAACATATACGTACTTGATATTCAGATCTCATTTAATTTACTAATTGAATTGGAATTGAAAGACCATTGCTAAAACACGTAATTCAAGGAGTATGGATATGAATACGCTTAAAGAATAAAAGGATATAATAGGAGTATACGATGAGTAATGCTTTTACGTATAACACGAAATATATCATTATTTTGTTTGCTATAGAAAGATACAAATATAACTGTTCCACAATACTATTGCTTAATGGTCATATCACCGCTTTGTAATATATGTGCTTGCTTTACGTTTTAAATGTTCATTGATAAAAAATATAATATAAAATTGTGTATTATGCATATTGGATATTTGTCAAAGCTCTATAAAATGCTGTGACAACACAAATGTAATAATCACAATGTGGACGAATTAGAATATCAATTAAGGTGTTAACATGCTTCCTCAATTGTTGTTAAGAAGAGGATATAATGGCTGTAATCCCTACTGCTTCTATTAACATTTAGACACCGTCCTATATCTGCTCCTCTTCATAGCCAGAACCCTGCAAGAATTCATGTTTTAGCATACATTTCGTTTCAGTTTAAGAACAGGTTGTGAATGACTTACGGCGTGAGTAATATCTCCCTACTATTGTGTAAATTAATATTTTTGACAATTGTGAATGCCACAGTCACACAGTGAGTACATTCAGTAACAAAAGAATAATTGTGATGAACTAAGATGAGAGCTATAATTGGCAAACGACTGAACTAATATGAACGATTCATTTAATGCTGCTTATTACGTAACTGAAGATAGAAAACCGATGAGAGCGCCACCGGAATTCATGAATTGCGTTAAATTTAAATTTCATTTCTATTAAGAAAACTTGTGGTGAGAGTACAATGTTTATTTCCATCATTGTATTGAGAATGGTCGAATATTTTAAGAGAAAAGGGTGTAGACGAGGTGTACAATGATAAGTAGTGTCTTTATTGTCGGAATAATTACAGCATCGGATTATTAATTGTGCGTAACGTCAAGCTACTACTCGAAAGTGAAGGATCGCTATCTTAGAAGGAGTTGCACTTGGAAGCGAAATCTATTAAATGGATGAACCTTTACACCGTAAATGCATCTAAAGTAATTATTCAATTCCATAAAAGGATGAAAGAGTTGATTGAAACAGTAAGTAGATACTTAATAAAAAGAACATTATTTTTTGCAATTAACACCATATACTATGTCTATACCATATTATAAGAGCCCAATATAGGTTACACCTAGACAATCACTTAATTTTTTTAAACGAAGCACCATTTTGTTCATACGTTATAATTGTATAATCTTGGATATTCAACTCTATAAATTATATGGTACTATAGTATATAGTATAAACATTATTCTAATTGAATTTGTTACTATGGCAATCTGAATTATCTGATTCCCGTACCAGCACCGTTTACGATGATTTACTTTACTGACTATTACTCATGTGTATACTGTGCAACGAGTCTAAAAATATCAAAACAGAATGTGAATGATGTTAAGCATTACTTGTGCGAACTAAGCTTTGTACACTGTGTAAGCTATTATTTTTAATCCTTAACATTATAGTTAAGCTTAGTCATGATAGCTACACTGGTAAAACTTATTATTAGTAACCTACATCATGATTTTTCATTTAAACTTTAGCGACTTTTGCTATGTATCACAAATTCAAAATCGTATAATCTGTATATCATCAAGTTACTCGATTTCAAACCTAACTAAACTGGCGTACGACACTATTTTCATAATTGCCGTAATATAACACCGTCAAATACCTTGGATTATCTTTCAAAAAGTCTATGCGTTATTTTTCAAATCGAGCAAAAACTACGATTACAATGTATTCATCTAATGAATAGAGAAATCAAATATTGATATATATTATAGCCTGCTATAAATATTCAAGTGGAATGATTCCCACTAAAAATTCATCACCATAATGATAAATTTCTGGAAAGACCGGAAATGAATTTGAAAAAAAGCGATCACTCGCTTTGTTGTGCTCAAAATAAAAAGCAGCAGATACAAGCTACGGTTAAAAATGTGAAATAGCCATTAAATTAGTGTACTGTCTTATGTACCTTAAGGGCTGCCTTAACACCGATGGTGGCGACAATACCCAAACCAAACATTATCAAGTGTGGCAAATATTTCGTTCCTGGAATACCAGGTCGCTTAGCCATCAGTAAAGACAAGAAGGACAACTTCTTCTCGGTGTAAGGCGGATAACGAGTTCTGTAATACAAATTAAAAAGGTTAAGAAACGTTCTTCGGATAATAAAATAATCTGGATCATTAGTTACTTACGATCCCAAATATTCGCCCAACTTATTGTAATTTTTTATAAGGCAGCCTTTCTTGTGTACGAATGTATCAAACGTGTACTTTCCATGATATGCGCCCATGCCAGACGCTCCGACCCCACCAAACGGTAAAGTATCAACTATAAAAAAGGGACAATTTAATTATATATATTGACATACAATATAAATTACACTAAACTACTACTATCACAATGCCAATTTTAGTTTTTACAAACACCCAATTGCATATCACTCAATATGAAAAAAAAAAACGTGCAACTCCTCCACCGTAAGACAATTTCATTAGCAAATTTCCAAAAATGGGTGATACACAGAAAGATTTTTTTGAAATAAACTAATTAGAAAACTTATAATAAGGTTAGTATTCCATCAGCAAATAATTTTTAATTTATTTAAATATTTGAAAATTGATTAACTAAATGTTTTGTATTCAACATATACCTGCGATATGCATTATCGTATCATTAACAGCCAAACCACCACTACACGTATTCTGCACAATTAAAGATATATCTGCTTTGTTGTTGCTAAATAGATACATCGCTAAAGGCTTCTCCCTGTATAATATATACACAAATAACAGTTATAGAGCACTTCAAAATATTGCAAATAAATATTCACACCTCATAAAATTCTGGTACACTCATATTTAATACCATTAAATCGTTCTGTATGTATTATTTAATAAACATTAATCATGCCCATCTCTACATAAACTTCATATGATGGACGGAACTATTTATGAGCATTTACTTTAATTCAAAAGCAATTACCAATAGAATTAAAGTTCTCATGAAAATAAAGATGATTTATTTTTTCATACAGTTTTCTTGGCACAATGAAAACGGGTAGAACTTGAGCTAAAATAATGATAGTGAAGTTTCCCGATATGATATCATCATTCAAATAATTGAAATAATCATTAATTACACAAAGTGTCTGAAAAGTCGGAAACCACATCCAAAGCAAGAATTGTTAATAAAGCAAGAGAAGATAATTTCGAACATATATAATACTAACATCCAATCCAATCAACCAATTACTCCCCATCTCAATTTTGATATTCGCGACTCACCAGCATATTGCATTATCGTGTCATTCACGCACACGGCACCGCTACTAGTTTGATTTATAAATAATTCACTCACACCTTTGTCTTTGGTGAATACGTATAACGTAAGTGGCCAATTGCTGAGTAAACAATAAAAAAAAAAGTATCATTTTAGGAAATGTGTCGGTAGTGTATACTGCGTTATCGTAAATATTGGCATCAAAATAAGATATCATATATATTGATGTCACTACAGCTGATATCAATACTATATAACTTCTTTCACAATTGCATAATGAACAATATGTAAAAATACATTTCAATTTCAAAATTAAACAAAATTTTATGAATTCGCCACCTTATATTCTATCAAACCTTTGTAAAATGCTGGAAGATAGTGAAGAATGTTTTGCATAAAAGTAACATAGTCACTCAACTTCAAGGAAAGTCAGTCGTTTTGGACAAAACAAAATGTAGAATACTCACCGTTCGTTTATAAACTTTATTGCTTCATACGCGTTGTTTACAGTTACCATGGGCAAAATTGGTCCAAAAATTTCTTGTTGCATTATAGGATCGCTCGGTTTAACATCGGTTAAAACAGTTGGCGATACATACTTTTCGCTGGGATCAGTATCACCCCCGATTGCCACTTCACCGTTTCCCGTCAAGAAATTCACTAAACGTCTTAAAATACATACATTTTTTAAATTCTAAAGACAGCTCGTATATATGGCTTTTAAGAAAGATATATGAATTTTAATTACATACTGAAAGTGATTTTCATTGATGATACGACACAAATCTGGACTTTCTTTTGGGTTCTCTCCATACCATTCCTTAAGAGTTTTTTTAGCTTCTTGAACAAATTGATTCTGAACTTCTGCGGTGCATAAAACGTAATCAGGTGCAATACACGTCTGCCCTACATTAACGCACTTGCCCCATAAGATACGCTTCACGGCAATATTCATGTCTACTGTATTATCCAAATACACAGGACTGAAAATGTACACATATAATATTATACACTCTGGAAACAGATATTTTCACTGTAGAATACCTTTTGCCTCCAAGTTCCAATGTAACTGGTGTCAGATATTTATTTGCAGCTTCGCGAACAATCTTTCCTACTGCAGTTGATCCTGTATAAAATATATAGTCGAATCTTTGTTTTAAAATTTCAGTGGTCTCTGGAACTCCTCCAAGGATGACATGAAAACACTCCTGCATAAGAAAATCATAATTTTATACGATCTTCAAATATACCAATCAGTACTTGCTGAAAGTTTAGCTATCATTGAAAAGATATAATGAACCAATGTGGACTGCTAATATAACATTAGAAATACCTTCAATGATACTTACATTGTCCAAATACTTTGGAACAATATCAGCAATGACTTTAGCTGTAGCTGGAGAAACTTCAGATGGTTTAAGAATAACACAATTACCAGCAGCAAGTGCTCCCATCATAGGTACTAAAGCCAATTGCAATGGATAATTCCATGCACCTATTACAAGAACTACACCATAAGGATCCTTGCGTATTTCAACGCCATCCAACATGTTGACTAATCCTTTAGGAGGCTGAAAAATTATATAATTTATACACGTTAATTACTGTTGCATGTAAGCATTTCCTTATTTTGTGTGTCTAAAGAATAAACATAGAAACTTTATATATGTAGCTTGATATCACCTTCTCCGGAGCAGCCCACTCCTTAATGTTCATAAGCATGTGCTTTATGTCATTTATGGTAAAGTCAATCTCTAAGACATTTGATTCAAATTTGCACTGTAAATAAATAAGAAAACAGAAATTGCTTTTGATGCAAGCATATGATTCACAATTCAATAATATCAACATGCTGAATTATCTGACTAAAAATGCTACAACTGATTTTATAATAAGTACCCGTCTTAAATCAGATGCAAGCGCTGCTTGAATTTCAGCTCTGTTTTCCTCTAACATACATATAAATTGTTTCAGCTGTTTAATCCGCCAACCCAAAGGTCGGGTTTTTCCACTATAAAATGCATCTCGCGTTTTTTGTACAAGCTGAAAGTTTGAATGACAAGAAAATTAGTTATTATGTAGTACCAATGGATAAAATGATGAGACTAATACTATTCCATATATAGTAAGTCTTAAATAAATTCACCATGAATATGTATATTGATTGAGAATATATTTGGTACCAGTTTCCTTTACAAATGAGGAATGAATAACTACAACAGGTCAGTTATGTATATCATGCTCATTAATAATAATGATTGAAAAAAAAACATAGATAACAAGAAACGTATTATGTAAGGTAAACTGAAGGACATGCAAAATTTACAAAGGAAGAAGCCAATTGTTTATACAAATATACCTGAGCATACAATATTAAGTTCATAATATAAATTAGTATTGCGTAAATTTCATATGATAGAGATTGTTAAAACAAAATGTAGTAAAACAACTTACATCGGCGTAGGTTCCCATTACTTGTTTACCATTAGTTAGAGCTAAAACAATTGCAATGGTAAAATTATCAATTCAATTTTATGAAAGGCTTCTTGTGTCAATTCTTATTTAATTTTTAATTTGACACGGCACATCAATGAATGTACTAAGCATTTATAAAATGATTTCGGTATTTTATACAATTTCACTTTTATTATAGATCAATGAAACGGACTAATTGTCCTTGTCCATGGTATCCATCATCACTAATAATAGCACTATCTAAAAACTGTCAACTATTTCCTTTTGCATTTGCATATCTAATATAGACTTTGTACAGTGTATTATTGTACCCATAGAAAATTTTTTTGCCATAATGACATTAAGATATTTTATTGCATAAATCTTGACTTTGAACACAGCAATTAAACAAATCATTTATTAGTCATTTACAGGCAGGCGATTCCAGGAGGTACATACGTAACAATAAATACCATGAAGATAATAATTAGATAGAAAGAATAAAAGATTTCAGCAATTACGTCATTAAAGCAAGGAGACAAGGGACAAAGACAAGAGCAATCTTCAATTAACCAATGTTCATTTATCATAACCTAACTTAACCACACAGGATCCAAAATAATTTAATCTTTTTCCTTGTAGGCTTTATATTTACATGCGGGGTTTGGGTGTCATCGAAAATAATTTATCTATCAAGAATACAATCACACGAATAGAATCATTAACTCGATCAGTTATCTTTAAAAAGATAACGATTTCATAATTAAAGCAAGTGGGATTGATAAACAATCCTAATTAACTTTCGACGATGGAAATGTAATTGTAAAACTTCGTATCAGAATACAGTATTATCATCTCAGGTAGAGTTAAACTGCAACTGACATTTGACAGGTGCTTACCGATAGATAAAAATTTTCGACCGCACACGAAGGGTCGCCTATCGTACAGTCACTGAAAATGTTGATTTCAAAAAACTTTACACTTCCGAATATATTTTTCTGTCCGGTCAAACTTCAAAGTGCAAGACAACGTCAGATGCGCAGTTCATCTCCTTGAAAACACGTGCGTACGATTTCACAACCCATACTCAACTGTTTCCAGGCAACATTTATTATCATCTATATAACATTACTGTGGCATCCGTCCGATAGATGCCGGTGCCTACATATTTCTACTTTTCTACTTTTTTCTTCATATGTATGTAAATTCATATTTTGCAAAAAATATTACGTAAATTGGAATTAAATATATGACAACAATATAACTAACTATACGTAATACTATATATGATTTTAAGGACTGGAAATTAACTAAACTGCATAAAGTATTTAATAAAACAATCTATTTGCATCCCACCCTTAACACCCTAACTCAATAAGTTTGAAATGGAGAACAAACTCACACGACCATTCGCGGGTTAAAGACAGTTCTTTTTTATGTGTAATATCCCGAATATGATTACACATTAGGATACAGTGCTATTGTAAAGACTGCTCTATTATTATACCGTATGTCCCATCCCAAGTAGGACAGCGGAAGTTGCCGCGATCGAAAACGAGTAATAATAATCGCATCTGAAGAACGAATTATCCTTCTGTATGATAAGAAGTTCTAACTCGTTTTCGATCGCGGCAACGATCTTGTCCTACTTGGGATGATAGATACGGTATATCTTGTTACGAATCATTTATCAAATTAGCGGGAGATGGGTGTGTTCCAAAACCTACTCTTGTACTCTATAGTAACGTTCTGTCTCTATTTACCGAGATGCTTTCGACAAAGGCAGACCGATACTATATAATACAAGAGTAAGTTCTTGGAACATAGACCTTTAGTGATTTCGTTATGGCTTTTTTAGGTTTAAATTGGTTACATTTTGATAAAAATCTCAATGCGGTAAATAATTAACAAAATTCTGAATGTTTATCGATGTTTAACTTGAAGTTAATCCAAAAAATCAATGCTTGTAATGAATTTTTGTTAGGAAAATTTCTTGAAATGTTTTGGTTATTTTCGAAAGTTTTACCAAGAATTAACCAAAAACCTGCTAAAGTAATACATTTTAAGTAAGGACATATACGGAGTCTCTCAAAGTATGTATACTTCATTAATAACACTTTAGTTTCACTGCCAAAAAAGTTATTAGAAGTCGACCATCATATGTTTAAGAAAAATGGTGGTAATTTTTGTGTAACAAAAATTCACAAAAAGACCAGCGTGTTTTGACAGTTGCTGACAAAACCAAATTTGCTAATCATAAACTATTACAAATTACGCCGCATAATCGTTGTAAATAGAAATCATGGAAATTGAAAATTGGAGATGCTATCGTATTTACAGCGGCTGTGCAACAATTATATATTCTATTTCCACCAAGAAAATGATTTAATACCGATGGATTGTGAAGTGATGTTCGAAGGAGATTCCACTTGAATTTTTACAGATTCCCGCGCTCCTCCATTTTGGTTCTCATGTCTTACAGCAAAAGTTTCGTCGAAAGATCTTATCACGTTTTGTTGGGTCGCATATACTTTCAAAGACATTTTCGTTTCGTAGTAGACACTCTTCCAGTGAAAACAATTATAGATCCACAATCACGTTGAAATTTGTAGAATCCGAAAACACGTTAGTACGTAAATAGTAAACGTACCTGAAATATCAATTTGCAATTGTTCAAATAGTCGAAGATTACTAAAATCTCTCTAAACTTATATCATATATTACAATTATTGCTATTACATTTAATCCTCCATATCAATTAAACTACTTAGTCTACGTTATTATTTTATACCAGTTAATTAAATTTCATAAAACACATTGGTCATCAAGATTCTTCGCGCATGGAACTGATTGCTAAAACGATCAATTAAACGATCCTATAAACTATGCAGAATTGCGAAATTTATATTGCCAAGCTGAACGATTTAGTATTTCTCCTTTCTATCTCACACGTCAAGGCAGACTGTCAGTATTCCGATGATGGTTGGTCTACTAACAGGGTTTATAGAATATTGACGCGGGAAGCGAACAGTTGGAATACCACCCAAGGAAAAATCACTAAGTTAACTTTAGTACCTACTTAACGGCAGAGATGAAGGAGAACTAGTATGGAGATAAACTTTTCCCTACAGCATTTTGCCACACATTCCTACTATTACATACAATGTTCTCATTAATTTGAAATAAAGTTTTTATATTCAGTTTCTTTGTCGTTACGGATATTTTTTTGTACCGACAAAAATCAAAATTGTTTAATAAAAATAATGGATTATTAATTCACTTGGTAGAATAATCATCCGTCCGACTTAAACGAACCGATTACATACCAATACGATATTTGTATCACGCTGTAAATAAAGAACGTGCAAAGTGCTTCAATTTTTCGTTTTCACGGTAATAACAATGGGTTCTATCGTGTATCAAAAAATGTGTATCTACTACTAAAAGCAACATTCGTATAACACTTGACACAAAGTTTCTTTGCACTCAATGAAGTTGAAAAATATATGGGTTTAACTTATGTAGAACGTATAACGTATACTTATACATATGTAACTATATAAAATCTAGCTTGCACTGCAACTCGTGAGGTTCGCGAGTCGATCGGTTTTCGTGAGTGTTCAAAGTACGGATAAAAAAAAAGAGCAAGACAATACCTACTTGTACGAATAAATTATGCAATTCTCACATATTTTTATACTGTTGACTATTAGTGTGAAGAAATTCTTAGGGCTTATTGAAGATTATTAATTTAATTGTATACTTTGGGGACAAAGGAAATGATCGTATATAACGAAAATTTCGACATGTGATTTCTTATCAGCACAATTGCATGCCTGCTGTACATAGGTACTAACTGGAATACGTTATGGTATACGATACGGGAGTGGCTTAACAAATAAATTATTCGTGGGATTAATATACTTTATATATTAATGATATAATTTAAGAACTGTTATATTCATACATAACGTCTATTACTTCCTCATCGAAGTAACTAAAATTATATATGTAATAATACAGCCATATGTCTTCTAATCTCTTTTCGAATATTCTTGCAGTCAATTTCTATGTGGAACTGAAATTACCGCGATATCTTCTTTACGAGCTTAGGTGTACCGAATATCGATCTTACAGATTAGTAGCTTTATTTTATATTTATATTCCGTATCATCTAAACTATTTTTCACCTTCGATAAACACTTTACAAAATCTTGTTTTTTATTTAGTCAAATATTAATACTCAGTGCCATGTGTTTCAATATTTTCCATAGAATACCTTGTGAAAGTATTTCATATAGTACTGAAGAGAGAGACAGGAGACACAGAGAGAGAGAGAGAGAGAGAGAGAGAGAGAGAGAGAGAGAGAGAGAGAGAGAGAGAGAGAGACCAGAAAGATTGAAAAAAGAGCTAGCAGAAACCAGAGAATGTGGCGAGCGCAAGAAAGAATGAAATCCGGTGACTATTATTATTATTAATAAAAGTGAACAAAAATTATTTACTCACATAAATCTGAATACTCCGGAGGATCTGGAAACACTTGCATATCGATTCGACAAACTTCTCTTTCTGTTGTTCCACCAGGTAGTACAATGTCTTCGATTTGACACACATCTTGTGGCATATCCACTATTACTTCCGTCTAAAACAAATTGTATTATCAGTATAAGATTGACTGTATCCGAATATCAACATAAGAATTCATACACCGTGTGATTAAACTGTATGAAATATCTTTAGTCTATCGTTCAAACATTTATGTAAGTTCCTTATAACTTAATGCGGAATAGATATTTCTTAGTACTAAGGATAGCTATCCGTTATATAGAAATTATATGGAGATGAAGAAACCGGCTATTAATTTGTGTCTAATCACTCGTGAATCCAGTCGCCAATCGGTGCCAAATATTAACTTGAAAACAAGTGAGAGGTACGTTTAGATTTAATTTGAATTAATATAATTTCAAAATAAAGCGTTCCCGCTCAAAGCCGGAACGACCTACAACTGCACGGTACAAAAATAAGATTAGAACATGGCAGAACCAAATCTAATAGATAAAACCAACTAACTGATTCAATAGTAAATAGACGTAATTTTGAATCAAGTTGTTTAAGCTAGTCTGCAATACAACACCTTGACCATAAACCATAATACCGACTGACCTATTAGAGCACGGAGTAATATGCTCGATCCAAACACATTACACCGAATAAAACTGAAGCTGAGATAAAGCGGTAAGAATAATGAAAACAATCTTAAGCGTCGTGATTCTGCTGAAACCAGTTACGAATGCTTAACAGATACAGCACTCACCATGTTGTCAGGTGCAGTTTTTCTCGACCGGTTGTAGAGTTCTCAAACTGCGACTGTTCACCGATGCAAGTATACCAGAAGAATATGCCGAACACTGACCAATGCAACCTGAAAAACAGCAAAGTATAGCTGCATTCACACCAAACCAGTAAAACGTAACGTAACACAGTCTGTTGATCGTGAAGAGCTTCGATTGGATTGAGAGCGGATTTTTCTGTGGAATGAAAGAGCCAAATCATCGTTGACTTATTTCGTATTCAGTGCTCTGACGTCTGATCGATATCAGACGAGGAAAGAATGAAAGACAATCCGACGAACCGTACAATCGACATTATACGCAAGTATCGATTTACACATTTTTCCATACAATTTTATTCGTCACATCATTGCTATACTGTGAATGATCAATAGTAGTCGCTGCTGTACTGTTCTCTATATTTTATTAATGGTTCAAAAAACGGTAAATTAATTATCACAAGTTTCGAGTACTGATAAGATAATCATGTGCGTATACACAATTAATTAATATTATAAATGAATTATAATTATCAATATATATTAATTAATTAATATGACAATAGCAATATTCAACTCTAACTGGATATATATACATACATTTCTACTTGTCTATATTAACTGTTGAATCGTGACTATCAGTGGCATATTCAAGGAATTCTTTTACATTCTAATCCATAATAAAGTGGCTGCTCAGAAAGACTGATTTATATATATCATAATTTGAACTGTACTTTATAATATGCCTATAATTTGAGGACCTAGAACATCAATTTCATAACATAATAATTACGTGTAATATATAGAGTATAGATAATAACCGTATACGCTGTTATGGAGCAGTTGCAGAATTACTATTTCATACATGGGTATTATAATTAGAGACAGAGATATTTAATAAAATTTATGGTTAATAGCTTTGGTATATACAAATATTTCAGTTCTATAAGGCACTTGAAATTTGAACATTATGACAGGTATTCGCAAAATAATTGCTATACATATTATGTGTATATAAAATATATGTATATAATATAAAAGATATCACATTTCATAAAAATAATATATCAAATGTTTAACGCGTCATAATACCTGTAACAAATGTGATTGGTATCAAAGTAGAGGAACAATTAAAATTGTGGAATGAAAATTATATTATTTTTATCGTGATTTTTAATCTATAGTAACATGAAAACCGTATGAGTAAAAAATCTAGATATGTTCCCTTTGATAATAGCTATAGATATTAATACTCAATCGTACATAAATACAATCGTAAATACGACACTCGGCTGGAAAGGAATTAATTTGAAAAAAAAAACAGTTTTTAATGTAGTGGATTGATCCATGAGTTTCTGTAATATGATTATCTTAAATAATTTTCTTTTTAACGTGTACGATTTGTTGCTGTGCATTCGTTAGCGTATACAATTAATTTTAATTATGTAATTTAGAATCTCATTACGTGCGTAAAGTGTTCCATGGCGTCTGTCATAATTGCAAATTCAATTTCGCGACATATAAATATTATAATTCCTGTACAACTTTGTTTTCTTATCTTAAGAACAATGCTAAATCGATCTCAAGGTGATAAAGTATACAAAAAACTCAGTCTTCTTCCCTTAGGAACAATTGAGCTGAATATCTAAAAGGATTAATCCTTAGGCATATAATCAGTACCAATCTTTAAATCTATCAAGTGCTCTTTTCCATTGCGAAACTATAGGTTGATATTGTAAGCGTCTCTCTTCGTTTGGTTTGAAGCATTTTTCAACGTGTCGAAGTTTCAGCAATTCCTCTCTGTTCTTCCAGATACCTTGAACGAATATATTTCCCATAATAAAATCCAAGATTATCCACAAGTACAAATTGATATTTTATTAGTGCATAAAACTCAATTATACCATATTGAAAGCTTCTACAGTGCATTTCAATGATGTAAATAATGAGTAGAAAAAACTTACCCTGTTGTAGACCCGCCAAAAATGCAATACCCAAGATTGACATCTCACTACTTGTTGCTCTCTCAACTTCCAATCCCGTCAAATCAGCTAATAATTGCATCAAGAAGTCGTTACGAGAAACACCTCCGTCAACTCTAAAATACATTATGAACAACTTATTGTTTTATATGTGAAGTTGCAAAAAACGGATTAAGAAACTGTTTTGACACTTGTACCGTATTTTGCGATAGGTGTAGCGTGTCTCATGGCGTAAAGAATCATACAATAAGAGTATCCTGAATGCAAGACTTTCCAAAAGTGATCTAACAAGGTGAGCTCTGCCAGATGTTGGCTTCACACCAAGAAATCCAGCGGCGGCTGTCTGATCATTGATAGGTGCCTTTTAAAATAGAATTTCAAAAGTTTAACAAGAGTATATAAGCAACTTTCTTCCTTCTTAAAGATAGATATTTTCCCGATAGGCAGGAAAGAAAGTCCGAACGATCAGAAAGTTTTGCTTACATAACTAGGCAGTGATATCGCACAGATGTAGTGCATTTACTTTCACATTTAATTATATGAACCCGTGCATTGAATTCCAAATGTTACCTGTAGTCCACTGAATGCAGGAACAAAGTAAACTCCATCGGAATCGATAACTGAATTCGCCAAATCGGAAGTTTCCGAAGGCTGTGTTATTATACCTACAATTATTATAGTTTTATATGGATTTTTATAAATTATTCTTATTTATCAACATGAAATGTTTAGACTATATAATACAAATTATTCTCACCAAGTGATTTTGCCCATTCAATAAGCGTTCCAGTGTCATTCGAAGCGCCTTCGACAACGTATACAAGCTCAGAACCCAATCGCCAACCAACAAGAGGATACAACCCTATAAATTAAAACTTAAAATAAAACCAAAACCCTAAATTTAAAATTATAATATTTTAAAGGGAAAACAGTGTGAAGAATCATGAAATATAAAATCTTAAGACTCCAAGCAATTGTCGAACTTAAAATTACCAGTAACTGAAGCGTGCGGTTCGTTTCCTGTGTTAACATTAACGAAAGTTCCAGTTCCCATTGTCACCTTAAGATCACCGGGTTGAAAGCATCCGGATCCAAACAGCGAAGCTGCTTGATCAGCCATCTGAATTTCCATAAGGATACAAATTTATTATTAATCTATTGATATCATATATGATAATTTTATTAATATAATATTTACCGAACAACAAATTGGAATTTCAGCCCCGAATATATCTTTTGACACATTTCCAAAAGCTCCTGCAGTGTCAACCACTTTCGGAAATATACTTCGAGGTAATTTAAAAAGATTTAAAGCCCAACCGGCCCATTGCATCGTAAACGGATCAAAAAGACCAGTAGCTGATGCACTAGAAGCATCCGTAATGTGTTTTCCTAGATTTAAATTATAGCACTGATAATCATTCTTATTTGTCTGCTAGAGTCAGCGATGAACATATTTACCTGTCAATTTGTAGAGCAGCCAACAATCTACGCCTCCAAATACTGCTCGCCCGTTGATAGCGGCCTCGTTTAGACCCGGTACATGTTGCAAAGCCCACGTTAGGCGCAAGGTCATCTAAAGTTCACAGAGGGCGTCGATTAAATCATTACATTATAATCTGTGCATATGAAGTGCTTTGTCACCGTATTCTAAACAGCTACGTATCAGCCAGTGAAATGTATATATATAATTAAACGACAGTCGTAATAATTACATAAACTGTCATTAAACGTTGCTTAACTATATAAACGTTTACCGACGATAAATAACATTAAGAAATCAAAATTACAGCAAAAGATTCTTTGTCAACCCATAAAACAATTCGAATACGCTAAATATACCAGCAAAAAAACAATGCAATATCACACTGAAAAAATATGTTGACAGTGTTCGTTCGAAGAGCAATCAGAAATTTTGTAAATAAATAAAATAATACGATGTTCGGAAAATATTTTGAACAAAATAAAAGAAAAATTGTGTCCTGATTACAAACCTGAGTATTCATGAGTTTCAGTACGCTGCCAGCCAAAAATCGTTTACTTCGTGATAAAACGTACAATAAATGAGCACCAGTTCGTAAACCCCTCATGGTCATAGACGAATTCCATTCCTTGACCATTATATCTGCCCGCAAATCCTTCCATGTTATAAATCTGAAATACGATACACGTCAGATGGATTTTCCAAACATGCTTGTTTCACAATAATGCGATATTCACAGTAGTAGTTCGATTTACCTGTGATAGTGTTTACCGGTTTCGAAGTTCCATGTGGTGAAGCTACCACGTTGAGTGGATATTCCAAGACAAGCAATAGAACCTGCTTCGACTCTGCTCTCTGCAATTGGAACAATAATCGTACTTGATAAATGCAGTAAAATATTCCACTGTACATTCTGTACATAGTGTTAATTGCTAGATCGTCTCCATTGCCATTTATGTTCTATGCCATATGTGTGTGTGTGTGTATATATATATATATATATATATATATATATATATATATAGCTGAAATCACACGATGAGTCTTTATACACCTAAGCATTCTGTCGTTCGAGTAGTTATGTACTTATGTCCTGAAAACATATCTTACCGTGGATTGCGTTCTTTACAACACGCTGTATAGCACTCCATAGTTGATCAGGATCAATTTCTACGTAACCCGGCTTCGGGTATAATAGTTCCACCTATTTCGTAACAAAGAATAATAGTTAATATCGTTAAATTTAGTGTTTTCTATATATTTACACATTTTTTATTGTTATATTGTTATATACGTGTGCCTTTGAGATAGGATGAATGAATTTTATTTTTATAAAAAATCAGCTCCAAAGATAAAACAACCTTGGTTAAATCCTTGATGGCTTTCATATTACAAAAATAATGCATTAAAAGTAATGTGACGCGTGGAATTTTTATACTGCAGGATAATCAAAACACGTTTATTGCACTAGAACACTAAAAAGTTTGGGAATTATACTCTATTAATTCTTTTACGGTCATTATCATTCTATATGAAGTTATAGGATTAAAAAAATTAATGATGTTTCTACGTATATAATTTACACAAATTAAAACATTATTTCACACCATGAGTTCTACTGTCAATAATAATAATACAATTATTAATTAGTAAAGCAAAATAGTAACTTTGACATTTAGCTGAATTTAATGAAATAATTTTCCAATTTATTTGAATGATCCACAGCAATACATAGACTGAAATAGAAATAATGAGTATACATCAAGTGAATATTTATTCAAAGATTCAATAAAACAACCAAACCTGTTCTACCGACGCAGCGATAACGGTAGCACTTTCATCAAGAATATGACATCGCACAGTAGTCGTGCCAACATCTAAAGCAGCAATATATTTCATTGTTCCTCTCACAATCCTACGGATGATTAACAATGCGTTCAAAGTGAACCCGGGTAAGATAAAAGTCAAATTTAGTACTCGATTTCGCCGCCAGATTGTATTAGGTTCAAGTTGGAAGCAGTGTCGAAGGTCGTAGGCGCAAGTCAATTATTGAGGTTCAAGCTGCGTGACGATCGCGAGACAATAAATATTGTTTGATCACAACAGTATATCACGTTTTTTCATAGCTTAATACAGAACCATCAAGCCGCATGTGTTCCTGTTAAAATCGCACGATAAACTGACTCCGCTTATCTTCGTTAGCTCAGTGTGAGAATGACACTTAGTACTGCGCCTGCGCTGTTACACGTTGTGTATCTAATTCCTGCACGTACTTATGCGACAGAAGTAATGTTTAGAAGACTATAGTTTGTGGGAGACTTGAAAGAACTATTAATTGCCTGCATCCGGTTACATCTTGTCTATGCTATTATTTTTAGTCACTATAGCCTACTGTTTCTTATATCTAACGGTACTTTTACAATTATAGTTTCTTGCTTTTATTGCACATCAATTGTTTTTCGTGATTTAATAATAAGCCCACTATTAGCAGTAGACATCCGTAAATGCCAAGTTTATACATACTTATCTTCGTTTGAAAACATCATTCTTAATAAATGTATAGAAGATTATAACACCTCGTGTATTGAAAATACAATGATAAGAATTGGTTATGTAAGAGATTATGTATGTACATATGTATATGCCTTATTCAATACTGCTATACGCACGCATACGAAAACCAACGTAGTATAAAAGAATTTGTCTTAACGTAATTTGATAATATATTATTTGGTGCAATTGATTTTTGTTTAGATTGAGAAATATTTTAGTATTAATAGTAGCATTAGGTACTGAAATAAAAATGGATTAAATGGTGATTGTTTAATCTGTTCAACTCTGATGAAATTGAAGGTTTTGTAGAAATTGACAATAAAAGCATAACTTATTTAACAGTTCTTAAATCTCATATTTATTTCGCAAATCATCAATTTCTTCCTTGGATCTGTGCTCCACTGCTTTGCAATGTTCCAGAAGTACATTAATTACTGTGGAATTAAATTAGATCATTCATTCGTACATTGATTTGTCTAATCATATATAGGATTAAGATGAATTATTTAACACTATGTACCTTTTTTATCAGCATTGCTCATGAACATGATCAATGCTCTAAATCTTCTGACTTGACTGAAATCCTCTAAATAATGGAACACTGCTTCATTTTTAGTGACAAACTTTGAACTTAAAATTTTCAGAATTTCACTGAACGTATCAGATTCTAAAGAATCTTGAAAAATTGTATGTAACATACCAGCCTGAATTTGCTGTGAAAAAAACAGACATTATTGTTTTGTAGTGATTTGATTATTGAAAATATTCATGGCATTATATCTTGTGGTACAACAATGGTATAAATATGTTTATTGCTTTACCTTAAGATATCTGTATCTATATTCCATACATGTGTTTTTTTTCCAATTCATTATGAATTGAACCGCAGTTTTAGGTACTGGGGGTAATTCGAGAACTTCGCTCTTTGTATCTTTGCCATTCTCGCGGATTTCACTTGTTGCTGAATGACTTTTAAGTGATACTTCCTTTTTTGATTTGTATTCTATATCTGGTGACTTGTGAACTTCGTTTTCATCTTTTTTTTCATTCTTATTAATCACATTTGTCAAGAGCTTGTCATTATAATCTATTTCTTTCACAGAAACTCTTCTTAGAGGTTTCTTAAGAGAGGAAACATGTCACATGAATAATAAATTTATATGAAACATTTCAATGTAGCAAATTAACTGATTATTACTTACTTTAGACCGTTGATGAGGAGGTTTCACGATTGGGTGTACAATAGCAACATCATCACCTTCCTCTAGTATCCACGTGGACGTAAATGGAACAGTGTCAGCTGGTTTTGCAAGATTGTCAATTTGTTTCGTGTCTTTAACCGTCTTTCCACAAAGTTTTTCACCAATTCTTTTTTCAACTGGAACCTTCTCAATCAAATCCTCACCCGTTATAATTACGGACTGAAAGAATATATGCATATAACGCATTGAATACATTACGCTAATGAAATACGGAATACAAACATTTAAACTCTCGATTTTCTTCTTAACTTGAATAAGCATATTTATTGCTTCTTTATTGGAGGGCTCCAATTTCAACATTTTTTCAATATCCTGCTTAGCCTCACGGTATTGTTTCAATCCCATTCTAGCTGTAGCTCGTCTATGATATGCTTTCACATACTCTGAATCCAATTGTATAGCTGTAGTGCAATCCGCTTCCGCTGAATATAAGCTATTGGTAATTAAAATAATTTAAAAAACATCAAATCAATCTAAATCTAAATTGAATGACTCAGAAAAACCATACTTGTCCATTTTTAAGTAACATAATGCACGATTTGCATAAAAAACTGCATCATATGGAAAAACTGCAATCGCTTTACTATAGCAACCAACTGCTTTATCCCATTTTTGTTGCTTTACAAGAACGTTCCCATCATTTTTATGTTTTGAAGCTTCATCATGATTCTTTTCTAATTCCTCCTTTGATAAGCTTTCTTCTACAGATTCATCAGACTGATCCCCTTTATCCATCTCTTTACATGCTTTATCCTATTTGAATATAAATATATTCTATGGGTACACTTACCATACAGATTCAATTAATAACGATGATACATGTAATAAAAACATACCACATCAAACTTATCCCATGCAGAATAGTCATGAGACCTAATACGTTTAGTACTAGGCTTATTATTCTCCTTTGGCTCAGGTAATGGAATTATTTTCTTCTTTTTGCTTCTAACCGGTGGTAGAACCTTTTTATGTAAAATTCAATTCATATAATAAAAATAATATAGAAATTATAACTATAAACTCTTACCTGATCACCACCAGCATTACGTATTTCTAAATCTTTTCGTTTCATCTGTTCCTCCCAGTTTTTCAAGTCTAGAAATTCACTTTGCAGATCTTCTGAGTTGTCTCTTACCTGCTTCTGCAGAAGTATGGATTTATCAGCATCCATTAATTCTACAAATCAAAATAAATAAAATACTATTATTTTAAGAGTTACACTGACGTTATGCTTAGAAATAATAATTTAATGTAAGTAAATCATATTGTCCGATTTTCTACAATACAGAATATGTTCAGTGTGTATTTTAACAATTTGCCAAAATATTTTATTAACAAGATGACTGCAATTATATAAACCGGACTTACAGAATATAGAAATTCGAGTTTCTGGATAGAAAATTTTATTCTTTTCCTTGTGTGACAGCATTGAAGTTTTTCAAACAGCAATGATTCTGAAGATCCAAGTTAAGAACACTCTCTCAGTAAATGGTATAGCAAATACGCAATTATTTGGTCGATTTCAGAGAGTATCTAACATCTGCCGTACCAACACAGCAAGCATTAAGCATCGAAATAATGTCCTCGGCTTGCGTATTTGCAATGGATTTTAGAACACGCGAAAGAGGAAACAAATGAAAATGGCTTCCTTTGCTTGTAGTGTGTTACAACAATTGTGGCGTTACTAGTAATTAGTTGGAAGTAAGTGTTTGAAGTGCGTCGGGGAATCAAAAAAAGTTAAATAAATGAGAAAATTAGATGCCAAAGAAGCCTGGGGGGCTGAAAAATTAGAAGCTGAATTGGAAGCTGCTCGTGATGGTCTTAGAGGCTTAGATCGAAATATTCGGAAAATTCTAGGTCGAGATGTTCCGGACGGTGAAAATACAATTCAACCGCCAACCAGGTGCATATTAATTTATTTCCAGTGTATTTTATTTGCATAAATGTTTAAATTAACTTAATAAATGTGTATAAACGGACTCCCCCTCTACGTTACTATTATCGCATTCAAGTAAAAACAACATAACCTGAACTAGCGCCTTAATTCCCTGTGTTATTTTGCACTATGTCAATAGAAATAAAAATTTATTATGATTGCCTAGATGTACATAATATATTCTGTTTTTTTTTAGGGTTGTTGCATATTTTTAGACATACAGTTAATCCTTTTATCAAATGTATAGAGGGTATTCAGACTAAATGTACCAATTGAAGTTAGCCTATCTATTTGATTTTTATCGTAGAATTACCTCCAAGTAATTTTTTTGTACTTCATAACCTTATTTGTTGTTACAGAATTCAACAAAAACGACCACTACAGGAGGATCGTAGACGCTCAGCACTGGACTTTTCTAATACAAATAATGAAACACCAGGGGCTAAACGCCGTTGGCAAGCACCACCGGGAGAACCAAAAACTGTTTTTAGTCGTTTAAGTGCACGAGTGCCTTCAAATGCAGATGACAGTGCAGATGAAGATGATACTGCTATTAAGGTATATATATAATATTACTGACTGTTTACATATTTTTCCATGTACATCTGTTGAAACATTTAGTAATTGCTAATCTAAATTCTTACAGCCAGCAGTATCTTCAAGAGTAATAGCAACCCCAAGAGAAGTGCCATCTCGTCAGGAAGTAATCAGACGTGAGCGGGTGGATGAACGCAGCCGTCAGAGAAACAAACGTATGTTTGGGGCACTTCTTGGTACTCTACAAAAATTCCGTCAAGAGGAAACAAAGCTGAAAGCAAAAGTAAGGTTCATAATTCATCTGCATTCAAAAAGCATCATTATTCATAACAATTTTATTATAGGAGGATAAGAAAGCAGAAGTTGAAGCAAGAGTCGAAGAAGCTGGTAGAAGAGAGAAGGAGGAGTTAAGAAAAGAACGACAGCAACTCTTTCTGTCTCGAAAACGTCAGCTAGCTGAAGTACGAGCTCTGGAAGCAAAACTAGCACGTAGTAAGCAATTCCAAGAATGGCGTGCTGTGCAGTTACCGCTTGCTTCGTTCATACGAACTCGCTCTCAGCCTTCCATATATTATTTACCAAAGCGTCCCCATCCTCGAACAGATATTCTATTAACACAGTCTGCTAAGGAACTTCATGGTAGGTTACAATATTCATTATTCTTTATGAGGTTATAATATCATTGCCTTAACAATTCTTCTTTTTCTGATTACAGAGGAAGTTGACAGAAGAGAAAAAACTCTGGTAGAAGAGCTTGAATTGATAGAAGTGCAAGTGGGTCTTGCAAAACATCAGCAAAACGATAATAATGTTGTTCAGAACATTCAAGAAGAAGTGCCACGGTCTGTAGAAGAGGGCGAAGAAAATCGGGATCCTAATCCCGAGGTTAACATAGTGGAAAATCTAAAAATTGAAGTGGCTCCGCCGTCCACGATGCTTTTGACCCCTCCGACAGAGTTCCCAAAAATTGAACCTGAGGAGTCAGTCACTATAACTACTGACTTGGCGAAGGAGGAAGAAGTGCAGGAGAAACAGAAAGATCATCAGGAACAGGAGGATAAAGATGATCACGAAGATCAGGTTCAAGAGGATGAGAATAATGGCTAGCATTAATTGTTGATATTTTTTTTCTCTTTCCTTGTGTATATATTGACATTGAACATGGTGTCTCCGAACAATGATGGAAAATCAATTTGCAATAGTTATCTCGTAAGTAAAACTTATTCAACCGTTTTTATATGGTATTGCATTGTGAATTTCATCCATCTGTGAATTTCACATTCAATTGCATACCATATCGTATCTCTGCGACTTTCACATATAAAACAGTCCTCAATATTGTTATAAACCCGTTGAAATACGTTTTCATTATTCATACGAACATTGTTTTAAATACGTAATCAATCTTAACTTTATCTATGTTACCCGTTAGTTTAGTAATATCGAGAAACAATTTCAAGAAAAGTAGTATTCTATGATTGAGTTACCAATCCTTTTGAAAATAAAATTATAGAAAACTAATTCAGTCATCGTGGTTGATTAATTATGAATTTCCATAATAGGATATCATTTTCCCTGTTGAAAGAGTCATTCAAGCTTATGAGAAAACTATACAAAATTTCCAATTTTCATCGTTATGGGTCACCGTGTATAATAAAAATCTTTATAATTTTACGAATATCTGTTAATCGTAAGAGTTCCAAATTCCTATCGAAATACTTAACTCACTGTACAATCGAAATTCTATCGATAGTATTGTAAGTTTGTACTGAGGGCAAGTAAAACGTACAAAAAAAATGTTGCAATTCTTCTTACGCAAATGGCACGTTGTTTAAACCCAAACCAGTGGCTATTCATTTGACTTCCACTGCGTTCGAATGTATTTAACCAATTTTTATACAGTGCAACCAATATAATATAGTAGCATTATGGTGAATATAAATGGCGTCAAGAGGAGTATTGCAAATTTACAAGGTTTCGCAAGTAAGTACAGAAACCATTCGTCGCAGTTTATCACTTATTTTTATATGCTATTTGTAACACTTCATTCCAGCAAGTATCATACCTAAATTACCGATTCGCATGTCCATATTCAAATAAAAACAAATTAAATGAACTCAGGAACAGACTTCATTCATAAAAAAATTCATTTTTTATTTATTCAATGAAAGTGACTAATTTTTTTTATATCTAGTGAACATCTATCAATTCAATAACTTATAACACACTTCATACAACGTTAATTCTATGGCCTCATTTACACCGTGCCGTATGAAGTTCTGTCTGTCTCACAGCGTCTTATGGAAATGAACTGAGTATGAATGGTCAGTACACGTAGTGTAAACTATGCATATGTATTCTAAAAAATACAAGAATCTTAATTATAATTATTAAAATAATTTTAATAACAAAATGAAAAACTTAATCCTTAAACTACAAAGCCTCCTAATGTAAAGAAGAATCTTCTCAGAAACTAGAAATAAAGAAATGACAACTTGAGAAGTTTCCAACCACATTCAAAATTCTTCTCTACCTACGGCCCTGAACGTTAGTTGCGAGCCATTAAGTCGCTACGCTATGCCAGCCGTAAGAGTATCTCGCGTTTACTTGGCTCGTGCATATAGACAGTCGAGCCATAGGGTCGGGGATTGGACCAAACTGACATTAACACAGCCAATATAGTAACACGCACTATCACAAAAGTATGTACCTACTCCAGTCGTATCCATATTCATGAATTCTGTGGTTTGAGCTTCAACCATACTCTCTTAGTTATAGGTACACATATAAATAGCTATCCGGTAGCGTTATATTACGTGCTAAACGAAGCCTCGCCCTGTGCGACAATCCACAAAACGTGGCAAAGCGACCTTACCCGTTGCGCGTGATACTTCAAATTTTCACGATTTTCTCCTTTTCGTGATACGCGCCATATCCCTGTCGTCGTACTTGATTATATCAATGTGTTGCCATCTACCTATGTCGGTACAAATTATTGTCTCTTACCACTGCCGCCCACTATTACTATAAGGTATCCTTCAGTTGGATTTATAACTAGAAATTATTCTTTTTATACCAGGTACATTATTTATCTGACATAATTGCTCGTCATTGAAATTTCGCAGGATATGTCGAGACGCGATATTTTATGTTACTGCAGTTTTCGTAGAAATACTGTAATTTGTCTTAATGTGCATCTCTATATACTTTCTCGTTCTCTTACTTTGGTGAACGTTGATGAATTATATCTTTTGATAAAAAACACGAGATGCACTCGGCAAACTTGCTACCGGAGTAGACGGAAATTCATAAAAAGATGATATTATCGGGACTGCAAGTTTCTTACGCAAATTTGTACATATACATGATATTACAAATAATAAACGTTTATACCGCTCGCAAAACTTAATTAGTTCATTTTAATGATACTCACTTTTTTGAGCAAATATTAATTGCATGTCGTAATACGTATTTGATTCGTACTACCAAAGTGAAATTAAGAAATTACTCTTTTTATTGTAAATGATATACATATTGTACATATACAGGATTATTCGCGGCAAACGCACCAGCTGAAATCGGCCCTGAATGGGTAATTTTAAGAATCAGAGCATCATTAAAGGTGGCTTCATTAAAGAAATGAAAGGTAACGTCATAACGTTGCAAAGATCACGAATTTCGCATTCTTTCATTTGTTTTAACAAGGCCACACTGCCTCGATTAACAGAATTGTTCAATCGCGTTCAACTATAGGTGGTGGGTTTACCGTGAATAACCCTGTGTATGCTAGTTAAAATGGCCGCGTATTGGCTAAACGGTGAAACAGTACGTCGTACGTGGATACATTTCCACGCACCCATCATGCATGGTTACTGTGCAGATGAAAACACGGGTAAATTTAGAACTTGGGCTTACCGCCAGATAATTCTCTGCTCCGCGAGGTGAAACGGCCTTTGCTCATTTCATACTCGATATCCCATGAGCTGCTTCTCACGTGATGCGACCACAGTTACACTTATGGAATATTATTTATTGCTTTAGTGAATTTCATTAGGCAGCCACCGTAGATCGATATCTCTACGAGAAACCGCCATATTAGTTGTCATCCAAGTTTTTTCGTCTGCTACAGTTAGCACCATTATTGCGAACCACGTAGTTGCTTCTTTGGAGCATGTTACTGCCAAGTACAACATGAATAATCAATCATATACGTAATCTTCGGAATAGGCAATCGTAAAGAAAGATTAATAATCATCGTAGCCCATATATGTACACGGTACAACAGTCAACAGCAAGGAATGTAACAATTGATTCAGTAAAATTAAGGTAATGCAAAAGAATAGGAACAATGTAACGATTTACATGTATAAAGGAAAATAGTAACGAACAAAATACAATCTTATTGCCTGAATCATTAAGAATCCTAAATATCATTAAAAGTCTTTATCGTATAATTAAAAAAAACGCGGGCAATCCGTGTTAAACACGTCGTATTAAGCAGACTATGTATTTAATCAAATGAAGTCAATTCTAGTAATACTTTCAAACGAGATGGCATCGTCGCACCAGAATTCTCTTCACCGAGGCGTGGCTCTATACAATGATGGCAATAAATGCGCATAGCTTTAAATGTTAAATCTAACGACATGCACTGCATCACCCTGTTCTGCCTACGTACGTCACAAACGTGCCGTAGAAGGCGTAAGCTTGCCTGTGCCACGGTGTGTGCACTCGCCAATGGCCCGTACCAATGTGAACACGCCTCTTTCCATAGCCACTCCCCCACCCCTGTCGTTTAATGCCGTACTCTCTCGAGCGTGCGCACGCACACGCGTTCAAAGGAATTGTCGCGCATGCGCACATCACGTTTCGTTAAAGTACCTCACGTTCCTACGCACAGCTGAGTGGGGTTAGTTTTTAGAGTGGGGATGACTAGCTTCCGAATCAAGAATATTACGCAAAGGAATATGTGTAAGATCTACAGCGAACCAATGATAAGGCCACTTTCTCACTAATACCTTTGGATCTGTATGCACGTCTTAACACAGAAAACGATGGTGGCTCTGTTCCTTGGTGATGCTGCGAGAGTTATATACACACGCGCTGGCCACGCTTACAGTCAAACCAATTCCTCGGTACAGGCGAACGCGCCCGGATGAAAGACTATAGCCGGAGATTTCTTATTTCTGCTCTGGTAAATCTGTCGTCTCAGTCAGTGAGCCAACGAAGGGCGAGCCGTGCAGCAGTGACCGTGTCCATGACTATTCTTTTTGTTTTTTTTCGTTTACCACATGGAAAAAGTACATCTACGGTGGTTCGTTTGATTAGCTGTTTAAACCGGCAACGCACGAGTGTAGTGTTTATATAAAAATATTTAGGTTATCGTGTGTAACTTATCTTTCGGCATGTGTGTCTTCGGTTTGCGTATATGACAGAACAAAAATTATACACTGTTTTATTATTTAATCTACTCGATTTAATACGGACACTCGACTCTTCAAGCTTAAACATCTGATACCAATTTGTAGTACGAGTTGTACGAAGATCTCGTCCTAAACTGAGACAATCACGTGATTTTCGTTGCATGTAGCCGACGGCTACCCTCTGCTGACTATCTTATGGATCCTACCGTGCATGGTGAGCTATTATTATATGACAGGAATTCTTTCTTTAGAGGTAGTTGTTTAATTCATTAGAAAATTTGTATTCTGGGTATATGCGCATAGGGATATTTTGAATTGAAATGGACGTTCAGATTTCCCGCTCATTTCGACTGCTACGTTCATAGATGAGAATTGTTGATAGCGCAGGACTCTTATTATTTATTTATCGTCAGTGACAATGTGCTTACGCTATTCGTACAACATCGTTGCATAATTATTAAGTGCAACTTTTTCCAGTTTAATCTTATCAAAGGTTATTGAATTTTATTGCATTTTATCTCTTATACTCTACTGTATTAGTGGCTGAGTATATCTAATTATTGTGAATTCAATACCTTTATATTCAAACTATACTATGCTTTGCTCAAACTTATTCAACTGCAAGCTCATTCACTGCATATCTGCGTATCTATATTTTGTATCTAATCCAATAAAAGGTGACTATATGAAATAACACACCTACATGTATTTAACATACATTTAGATTTGTACAGACAGATCAATGGTTTGTATTTGGACAAGCACAAATTCTGTTGGCAGTGACGAGAATTCTAGTAAGATTCATTAAGTAAATTAGTAATGATTATAATCGTAATGGTAAATTTTAACAAAATTATTGTTATTGCTACTAGTAATTTTTGTCATCCAAATGCTAACTATTTCTCTGGCAGTAAGAATCGACATGTCATCTCTCTATCATATCTTTTTTTATCACCCCATGACACAAGAACGAGTGAACATTTTCAAATACGTAATATAGATATAGTCCGAAATGTACAGTAGACTCCGTATAACGCGGTTAATACGCTACACATTATATATAATAAATTCGCCTTATAGGAAATCGTGCTGTACCGGAATTTTTCTCGTATAACGCGCATAATCTGGAGTAAAATTGTTAATACAATTGTTGCTACAGAAAACAATCTGATGCTCAACTAAAGCAGATTTTATTCTCAAATCAGTAAATTTCTGTGTTTTACTATTTGGCGCGTTGTACGAAAAATCGCGTTATATGGAAACAGTAGTCGCAATATATCTTTGGCGCGTTATAGAAATTCACGTTGTAAGAACTCGCGTTATACGGGAGTCTGCTGTATAATCTCTCCGTTGTATTTCTTTAGATAATTCGTATGCGCTCTTGTAAAAATAGATCTTACATATCAAATTGAACCGAACTGCCACGTAATTTTGTATTACATGAAACATTAATATTTGGACATTTCATTCGTATAATACATGACGTCAAGCATGAGTGTTATTTTTACAATAGTCTGTGTGCACTCGATGATTACATTATTGCGCGCTGATAAGAAGCTATTCATATTTTTATGTTCGTAAAAGATAACACATTCGATAATCGATATCGTTATATTTTTTATAAATATACATATATATGCGTGTTACATATTTATTGCTTACTAAAAGCCACGGAGGAACGGCCGCTTATCGTAGGCGTTATGTAGGCGAGCAAACATTAGGAATCCCATTAATAATTCTGTCGATATGGCTCATTGCGATGAAATTTCACATGAAAAAAAAATAATCGATACTAGATTCGATTCATTCATAAATATTACTTCCTGTCGAAAATAATTGGAAACTATGACCTCTCACTCGCTCATTATATCTCGCTTTCGTGGTTATCACACATTTTCATAATTTTGCAATATCTCTTTAACCAATTTTATCCGAGTTTTAAGGGTTGCGCAACCAGAAAATAAATTTGAAAAATTCTGATAACAAGTGACGATTACTTGTATCATAATTCAACTATCTGTTTTTTAGTGTTTCTATACGAATCTACTATATTATTTTATACATCCGTCATAACAATTAACATGGGGTTCGCAATACTTTGGTAAATAAATCTTTTTTCTTGCGAAACTTTATAAATATATTTTTCTTCCCTTAAACTAATGATGGCGGCATTCCAATACGATTGAAAATTCAAGAATCTCGCGGGTTTGAGATACTTGGAAAATGGTCAATCTGATTTTAATATTGATTATGTAATCGCTATCGTGTAATATCGTTTAAGGTATATTTTTGAAATTCTATAAAACTAAAAATTCTCTATGCATTACCTAATTCAAGATATTATCATTACTTAAAAATAATCGACTGTGCGACAATAAAGTTAATATCTGTTGAAAAAAAACCCTTTCCTTCCGGTAAAAACATTGTCTATCCTGTATAAAAGCTACAGTACCTATAGTTCAACATCTCGAATTCCCTCGGAAATGCCCGCAGCCTAGAAGCAGTTATAGATTCATTAGCGTTCAATTAGTACTATTTGCTTGAAATAAACATTAAATACAGCTTTTAAAAGCGGTTCACATCAGGCCGAGTCTCAGTTGACAAAGGACTGCTCAAACACTCGGAATTAGCTCCCGAAAAAATTCAAGTAGGTCTTCCCTACAGCTTTCGGCACCTAAGGTACACCCATTTGACCAGGACCCATTTTTACCTCAAGGACTGACTTTTTGGTCCTACAACCACAAACCCGGTACCTGGACTATTGCTCGTAAATATATGTACACAGAAGTACACGTACTGTAGCGCCGGCGCCGTGACTTTAACTATTCTTTCGTGCATCCATATGCTGTCTTTGAACCAACCAATTACCCCTTTTTTATTTTTTACATATTTTCTTACAAATTCTTACTCTTCGTCAGCCGTCAAGCTGTCACTCACTTCACGTCATTAGAATATCTAATACGCCGTTGCCACAATTAATTAATCTAAAGCTAATTCTAGTTATCTAGAAAATTATCTGAAGTCGACCAATGTAACTCAGTACCCAGTCTATTCGTGACGTTAGGTATCCACTTTGAAAAACAATGGCAGACACTATGCAACTTGGACATTGGCGCTTGGACGGTCTGGCTTTGCACCTGCCCAAGTCATCAAATGGGCACTCGAGTATGGCATCGCGAAGCACGTAAGAGGAGGTTAGGTTGAATAGGTAGGTGGGCACCTTTGACTTAACGTGGGTGAAGAAATGTACGATTGTAGCTATGGTAGTCAAGCTATATATGTATATATTCATATATATGTGTGTTTGATAAATATAGGTATAAAGCATATAGACTGCCATACAAATTATCTACGGCTATTCCAATGCGCAAAGAGTGTACATGGGCAACGGTACGACGAAGGCTGTTGAAAAAAAGAAAACGTGAAATCGAGCGTGTACATATAGTAGACTCCATTTTTATTTTTTACTCGATTTTTCGTATAGGGGTTCGCGCCGTGCTAATAAAATCACCAGCCAATTCCTTTTATGGTTATACTCCATATGATGATTATTATTTATTCTTACATTACAACACGTCCACCCGTGGTCTCCCGTGACCGAAATGGAGCAAGAAAGGATTAGAGAAAGAGATTTATACATAAAAGAAAATTGAAGTAAGGGGTTGTGCAAAGAGATCAAGGGAAACGTTCCACGCCTGGTATAGACGTAACAGGCACGATCGATCATGATTGATTCATCGGATTGCTTGATTAACTCTTCACATCGATTCGCGCTTGCGCCTTACTGCCATGGACTCATACTTTTTTTTTCTTAATTAAACGATATAAACATGTATATTGTAACTACGCTATATCGGACTGCATTGGTATATATATATATATGATATATGTGACGTCAGACTGCACACAACTGGAAAATCGCAGTACGCAAATTTACATATACTTCAAGTTTCATTTATGATGCACGTATGACAAACACAAACTACTTGTAATCCCAAACAAACTTATGTACGTAATATAGAAAAATGTCATTTTTTAATTTTTTTTAATTCACTCTACACAAAAACAATGACAAGTAGAACGCGTTGCAGCAATGTCGAATGTATGTCTGTCACAAGTTCGGCACGAGTCCAAAACCATTTTGTCATACAATTATTATAAGCTTATAGACCTGCCGATTGCTGAGAGATATGGAAAAGAGAGTTCATGAGATATTTCAGTACAGGCCAAGCTATTAATTCAAATAACGTCCAAGTACATGCGTTGACGGTAACTAAATTATACAGACGGTATACCGTGTTCGTAATAACTTGTGTTCATCGAGTGGACGAGCATGAAGGTACTGAAAGAGGAAAGGAGTACTCGAGTAAATGAAAGATCTGTTTATCAAAGGCCCATCGGAATATAAAGACGTAAGAGTAGGTGGAGGAGGAGGAGACCAGAGAGGAAGAGCGGGCAGACAACATGGGGTGGATAATTAGTGGGTTAGATGGTAGACAAACACTGGATGCGTTATAGGTGCCTAAATAAAGCACATGTTCAGCGGGTGACACTGACATCCATCACTTGAATGAACACGCCCACTTCGAACCTACCACCTATACTGCTTTCCGTTCGGATATATACTTATCTCTCTCTCTCTCTCTCTCTCTCTTACCTCGATCGGCCCACCTACTCCTCACTTCACTTCACTTCGCTTCGTCAGAGGACTTTTTCGAGTGTAACTATGGAGCAGGGCAAAGGCTCTGAGAATGGTTCGGAAGTGGTAAGAGAGTGAGAGGTTTTCAGTGACATAGATGGTTTAGCTACTTGTGGTTCAAATATATGTGTATATATATACACATATGTCACTCGTATATACTGTAGTATATAGTCTTCTTGGTTAAACACATGTATTACACGCGTGTAAACCGACTACACGCGTCGGCTTCTTTGATCTCGGCCATTCATCACCCCTCGCGAGAAAAACTCTAATAATATTACATGCGAACGTTTTTACGTGTAAGTGCCTTGGAAGTGTCCTCCGTGTATGAGAGAGAGAGAGAGAGGGAGACTTGCTACGCGTATGTTTGTGTCTCTCAGAGGGGCGATGCTCGTAAGAATAATTTGTTAAAGGGGTGCGAACTTGAGGCGTTTAGCTTGCTAATAATTTTTCTAATGTCAGACCATACTTGATTGTAGTTATTACTTTGTTTCGGTGGTATGCCTGGTATGTTGGGAATGGTGACTTTTTATGCTTTATGCATCAGTGCAATGCTGCGGAGACTGATAACTTATTGATATGACAATTTTGATAGGAGGGGTAGAGGGTTACTTCGTGTCGAAGTAAAAACTTTTGGTCATGATTATTTTATGTGGTACGCATAACCTCACTTGGGTGATTCTTTCAAGGATCGTAGAAGTGCTCATGCAATATGATAGAATTTATTAAATGATTTTATGAAAATTAGTAACTTATATTATAGTATCAAATTTGAATTGTGTACACTCAAGGAAATTTGTATAGTTACTACGTGGGTTTTGTGCCCATTCGAAGGCGCCAACTATTTGCGATTAACTGGCGTTTTATAGTTATGATAACTAGAAATTTCTCCGAGCGTAGATGATCGTTGTCAAAGTTCACGAAAGTATGTACCTGTAAAGACAATAAATGCATCTCGCTTAGCGTTCATAGGCAGTAATCTTCAAGTGTTATTTTGAGAACTTGTAGAAGGTATTAAAGAGGCATTCTACACGTGCTAGGTGCCATTAAATAGTAAGTATGATAAAAAGAGGAGAATTATTATTAAGAAACGAGCAACGAAACAAACGAAAGAGCATCGAGGTCGAACAAAAGAAGAAAATGAATAAAGAGAGAAGGGAGTAACGTCGTCAAAACAGAGTGAGAGGGGGTGGGGGTGGGGGGACAAATCCTTACGCAAAAAAGCGTCTCCGTCGTCGACGAAAGTCTTCCGAGAAGTTAGTGAGTGAAGGAGCAACTTGGCTTGGCCATCTACCCCTCGACCAATGACTTTTCTTACTTGTTGTTCTTCGGGTGAAAGGCAGTGCGCCTTAAATCAGCTACGCTCCTGGTGCTATGGCACTTTCGGCACTTTTTGCTCGACGAAAAATGAACTCGACGTTTTGCGTTCGACGATTTTCTCACTGCAGGAAATCAAAGGGGGGAGTGGGAGAGGGAATGGACATGTATAAGAAGGGGAGATGGATGTCAGGTTGGAGAGTAGATAGAACGTGAATGGTATATGTATTATACATATATATAATACATATAGTTACATACGGTTAAAGATAGCCCCGTGACCCCTAACGTGTTGGGCCTATAACGGGGTTGTCTTCGAGCCAGGAGAGAATGGGGTGTTGCAACGCGCATGGAATGCAGTAAGGGGCAATTGCTGGGGCAGCAGTTCGCTAATTAAGGGTTACTTCGGGGCGGCTGAAGATCGGTTCGGTTCGGTAATGCTTTAACCCTCTTGGTGGGTTGCAATCATCGCTGAGATGCGTGCATCTCATTAGAGAACCCTCACAGGCAATTTAGCACGCGTGCCCTGGGACAGATAAATGGGTTTTCCTGGGATATGCGCCATGCTGCGGATGCTCTATGTTTTATAGTTTATTTTGTAGGTTGGTATAAGGTTATGTCACTTTTGTCTATAATGATAAGGCTGATTTAATTGTCGTGTATATTTAGCAGAGTCTGTCATGATTTTTTCGGATTTGAATTTAATTTGATTTTTGGGTTTATTATCTTTGAAAGTGAAATGTTTGAATTTATGAGAGATACCGTGATGTTTTGATATTAATGACAGCAGCGTTGGTTTTTTGTGGTATTACGAAAAATTATGACAGGGTTCAGGGTTCAGGTACAATCTGACGGACTCGAGAACGGATACTCGTATTCGAAATAAGAGGAAGAAATAAAACAAGGATTTATCGAGAGTTTTAATGGGCCATAAGGCTACCCCGTAATCAACTTCGACATGCCGCTTATATGCACTAGGGTTAAGGGGGTCTCAGTGTTACCAGCTTTCATTTTACAAAATCACATCACGAAATTCTAATCGTTCGCCGTTATACTACGGATGAACACAAACTGTATTTACGTGTACTGAAGTATTCAGATAATATTTAAAATTATAACGGGTCATAATTTGATAAATAAATAATTTGACCTACTTCGTTAATCGTATTTATGAATTTTATCTTGTATGATAAAGGTCATGCTCCAAGGGTTTCTGTCGTATTTTTCAGACAGCAACGGTGGTGGAATGGTCGTGGGTCCTGGTGGTGGTGGTGGCGGACCTGGCGGACAGCAACAGCAGCAATACGGCGAAGTTAATCAGCTAGGTGGTGTTTTCGTGAATGGCCGACCCTTACCCAATGCAGTAAGATTGAGAATAGTCGAGCTGGCGCAGCTGGGCATCAGACCGTGCGACATATCCCGTCAACTACGTGTGAGCCACGGGTGCGTGAGCAAGATCCTGGCACGGTATCACGAGACCGGAAGTATTCTGCCAGGAGCAATAGGAGGCAGCAAGCCACGAGTGACCACCCCAAAAGTCGTTCAGTATATCAAACAACTGAAGCTCAAGGATCCAGGAATCTTCGCCTGGGAGATTCGTGACAGATTGCTCTCGGATGGCGTATGCGACAAATACAACGTGCCATCGGTGTCCAGTATCTCTCGGATCCTGAGGAACAAAGTGGGCGCAGCTGCGGCTGCCGTTGCTGCCGCAGCAATTCATCATCATCCGCATCATCCGGCCCACCATCATCACCATCATCATCACCTTTACGCAGCCGCTGCGGCAGCGGGAGCAGCGCTGTGTCCGGTACCTTATCCACCGACGCCGTATCATGCAAGTCCACCTTCGGTAACCCATCATCATCACCATCATCAAGGTGAGTGGAGATAGCACGGAAGATCCACCGGATGCGACTACGCTTACTATCATTGCGGTGGAAGAATGACCAAGAACAGCTTCTGTGTAAATGAATCATCATCGATGTTATTTATGACGTTGACGTGAAAACGATTATTAATTAGAATGAAAATGAGTTTTGTGTTGTCGTATTAAAAAAAAAAGCAAAGCCCTCTGGGACTTCTTCCGCCGCGAGTGCCACGATATAGGCCGTTGAGAGTGTTGTTATTGAGTAGAGCTCGGTTTACAGTGGGCCTGACGGCGCCGTCGGCCAGCAAGTTATCGCCGTCTCCACCGACGCCGACGCCGACGCTTACCAATCATCAGACGAACGGCATACTTCAGTGGCCGAGTCCTCATACCGTGCATGACATTCTGGCGAACAGTGTCACGACGGTGCCCAACTCGAACTCTTCGTCCTCGACCTCTTCGCTCTGCGCCATCATCAACAATAATAATCATCATCACCATCATCTTCATCACAACGAGAACAACAATGATAACGGTAGTGCGAGTGGTGGCAACAATAATAATAGTAATAGTAACAATAATGATTCACCGCCGATTGGTTATCATCCTCATTCACATCATCCGCATCATCATCATCACCAACAGTATTACGCCTCCGCACTTTATCATCGGCATCATCATCATCCCGGTACAGCCACCACTCTAGCTACCAACGTCGCGACTTCGACGTCCCTTTCTGTACAGTCAGCTATGATGCAAGCGTCTAATATCAGTCAACCGGCTAGTCCGTGTAATTAGTGCAGATGACTATTGTGCTTCGAAACGGTTTTATTAATTGAATAGTATCGTTTGTATCGAGTAATGTACTAATGCAGATTTCTCTTTATTATGGAATCTAGTGATTTCGCATTGCAGGATGTTATGTGGTAAATGTGCAGTTTGACCTATTCTGGCGTGGAGGGGGGGGGGGGGGCTGATAAAATTCAATTACTATCATACTACTGCAATCATGGACGAAAGTGTTTAATTCTTTTGATAAATGTAATATTGTCCTGTAGATTAAATTCGTGGCAGAACAATATCAAACGAATGACGTTGAAAATGATCTGATGCTTTTGAGGTGCAGAGATAAATGTAAATACATTGAATTATTAATGAGGATATGAAATTTGAAAATATTGCGAATCTCTTGAGCTGGACTTACATTCAAACGTACTTATTATGCGGATCAAAAACAATTGTACATTATAAAAATAAGGTACTGTAGGAATCTTTCGTTACCAAAGCAATTGGAGCTTGGTAATCCAGTTCTCGAAAATAACGAAAATCTAGGTAAGTAGTAGGATATGTCCTGAATGAAGAATATAATAAACAGATGCAGCACAATTTGAAATATATTTTTTACTATATATATATCAGCGTACTTATATCGACTATCGCTATTGCTTTCCAATGTTGCACAGTGAATTACATTAATAGTTTTTACTTTTCAAGTCATGTCATTATTTTCCATAAAGCGATACTCGATACCATACACTGGTGTCAAAATTATTAATATAATTTTTGTTCAAAATCAATTATAAACTTTTAGTCCAGCAGTGTAAATATTTTCTTAAGACTGCAATATTTAATCAAACCGTAAGGAATTGTGCATTCAGCAAATGCACCGAGCACCTTTAAGATTTAGTTGTCGACGAATGCAATAAATCAGCTTCCTAATCGGCGAAGGTATACAAAATAGTTATTCAATTTGCTCAACACCATAGCGGCTTGTGTTCACGCATTAGGCTATTGCGTTTAATCTAGTACAGTGCTGCTTTGTGTATTATACCTGCATTCGCATATGTGTACAATCTGGCTGCCTACCTAATCTAAACTAACCTACCTTAGCTACCTACCAACCTACCTACAAGCCTGACTGACTGCCCAGGGCAGTATAGCAGTCGTGCAATAATTAAATTTGTAAGAGGAATGACTGTGACGATGGATGAGTATATGGATATACATATGTATACAATGAACATTTACTTTAGCATGCGTGAAATATGTGGTAGGAGGAATATGTGTGTTACGATGACGTTACAATTATTGTTATTTATTGAGTCTACGAGAAGAATATGGCGCCCCATACCTGGAAACACCATTTTGACTGCCTTGTAAACGTGCCTTAATTTATTTCGTTGACAATTGCACGCGAACCATTGTTATTCACGTTTAATACATTTAATTAGGATACTTATATTTCCTACTTATTATTATAACTTTTGGCTTATACTTGCAATTCCAATCTGTCTTGGGTATTATCATTTTTATTATTACTTCAAGTGTCATTTTTTTCTGATCTTTAGTATGCTAATTCAAATCCGTGTTATATTTGTCATTTATTTATGCTTTTGTTAGATTATTACAAGAGGATTTATAAACAACGCATGTATTAACACTGGTAAAATTTATAATATCAAGTAGGAAATCTTATATTAAATCTTGAAAGATGTTATATTATATTTTATTTAAAATACGATTGATATTTTACTATAGTAAATGTAAGATCATGCCATGGTACAAGGAAATTACTACCGTTATGCAATATACGATCGTGCTACAAACAGCTGAGCAATTTTTATTTAAACATCTCGTATATCCTTCTTTACCTCAAAGCAGAAATTTCTATCGTATCAACGTGGATTGACCATGTGGTGAAATAAATGCAGAGCTTCTGAAAAAATTTGAATAATACTTTAAACTCATAAAATCCGCGAATTTCAGAGTCCGGTGGGACGGTAATATGATTGTTCGAATTCACTATTCCTCGTTCCTTATGTCTTATTACTTCCGTTGAACGCGGACCTTAGACGTACAGTCAATTCTAAAAATAAACAAAACAAAATAACGCTCAAGAATGAAAGATACAAAAATTGTAATATAAGTTGAATATTCTCGCCACGTGTAACGTAACTGGACTTTCCCATGTCGCATGCTCAAATCATATCTCGACGCGTTTTACGGGCTTTATACTTTATGTAATGTCGGATCGGTAAATGATTGCTCGTAATTCATCGCACCGACCCTCGCAGAAATCATTCGTGTTTGAAGTCTCACTGGAAATACCGCGTTGCGTGGAGGTTGATTTAAAACGCGGTAGGGTATCGCTAAAGTAATACGATGAAATCGCGATATAACCAGTGTCGTTCCCTATGAGAACTTCACTACTGGCCAGAGTACACAAAGGCGCCGTCCATCGTTTGACACAGGTAATAGTTACACTCCGTTTAAAAATTATAGCCGTTACAGGCACAAGTGTTTTCATTATAACTTTGATACAAGCAAGTATATAGCGATCAGCATTAAATTGAAATAAAATTTATTACAAATTCCCTCGTGTAATTATTACTGGTTCAAGTTTATAAAAAAAAGTAGTTACAGCTTTTCACATTAATGATACATGCCATTAATGACGAGGGTAAAAATAAAATTTTTTAAATACTACAATAATAATTTTTAGGGTCCAGGATTTCGTCATCCTAGATTACAGAGCCCAGGGATTCTTCGTCATAGTTTTCGAAGTGTAGGACAATGACGATGAACTCCTAGACCAAGAACTATGTAGAGAAACTCAGACTACGAAACAGTGATAAAGAATTTTCGAAATATAAACAAAATATAATTTATATTGTTTTAACATGAAATTATTCATCTGTCTAGACAGCCCAGATCCATGACACACTCTTCTCTGACTGCAAAGTCTTGGATCGGACCAGCAGCAAAAATTTCTTTACCTATACTGATATTTTTCCGCGAAAGTATGTAATGTAAAATATTATTTAACACGTTTTACCTATAAATGGTGTCATAAAAAATAATTTCCAATATACCGTACGTAATATAATTTATCTAGTACAAGTAGATAAGTGACTTGGCACATGCTATATCGGTTATAAAAGCAGACGTCGCGACGCCGTCCAATCAGCGTTGTTCGAGCGTGAAAGACCTCCCTCCTTCACGAAATTAGACACCCACTTCGTGCCTGGATTATTTTCTCTGTTTTAACATGACTACCCTCCAGTGATCGACTTGACGCCCTCAACCACGGCGAAACTTGGCTTCTTGTGTGACTCCGAAATTTTGCCAATTTCCCATTCAGAAAATATGACAGTATGTATATGTTAAAAAAAATTATTTTTTTTACCCACAGTACATAAGAGATTATTTATAAAATTGGTAGATAAAAATTTAGGATGAAACGTTATTTTTTTTCCTTAATACTGTTTGAGGGTAACTTGTCGAACTTTTTGGTAGTTTTAAACGACAGGAATAAAAGAAATATTCTGGCTCGTGTCGACGCGACCTATGAACCCCAGTGCGTCTGGCTTCCTTGAAGTCTGTCGAGTAATGGGTAATTCGGTAATTCCAAGGAATCCTTTAGCTCCCCGCAAGCGAAGACGTTCAAAGCCTCATCCTCAAGGAGAGTGGCAAGTTGCAAACACGCGGAATTATAGACCATTCGACCCTAAGTGGTATTTGTGCATATAGTCACCACATAATGAGGACTGCGCGGCGCGCCAAGCCGTCCCTTTGAAATTTGAATAGGCCCGCTACTCCGCCTTAAGATACTCTATTACACTAGTCACTTAAAAGAACAGCGCCAACCCTTAGAACCACGAGTTGTTACTTCGACATTCTGTAGAAGACCTGATCAGTTTTCCTCCGCACCCCGTTTGTATATTGAAATAAGAGAGAGGTACCATTTCACATATAGGTACTAGTTACTAAATATATGATTAAAATTTATCCGTAAATTGATTGGAAATTTATTAATCGTATAAGACAAAAAAATACGAATTTTTTCAAAAACTACAAAATTCTTACCAAATTCAAACGATAGAATTCCAATGAAAAACCCTAACATATGATCCTCCATATATTCGTTACACCACCCGTTATTTGCACGGTCTCCATAATAATAAATCAGACCCGTCCGACATGAATTAGACAAGATTATATTTAATATGGACAATATGCATATATAGATAAGGCTGGGTATACCTGCATCCAGAATGGACCAGTAAAAGAATAAAAAAGAAAAGAGCATTGATTTACGATCTTCGACGATGTATTCGACGTCGTCGTAACCGTCACTCGTGGTTCCGGATGGAGAAATTACTCAAGGATGTAGTTCCCCATGAAGTTGGCTTCCGAAGGGAATATTTTTTTCTTACCTCTGACACGTTCACGGAAAGTCAACTAAGAAAATTTCGTGTAACGATGCACCCGTATACAATGTTCTCTTGTTCGTGGATCGTGAATTTACAACCAAGACGAAGACTCGTCCTAGGAGGAACGTTTATTCTTGCCGCGGTGCACGCGAGTGCAGATGCGCTCCGCTCGATTAGCAGCTGCGCCATGATAAAGTAGCGCTAATAAATTAGTCCGCTACTGAAACTTCGTAAAAGTCGAGAAAGTCAAACGGGAAGTTCGCCATGGGTAATTTGCTTAAGAACTTAACAGGCGTATAAGAAAGAGACACCCCCCTTTAATTGAATCGAACAAGATAAATTATAATGATCCGCTAAAAAAATCTCCTAACCTCAAACAAGATCAATCTTAAAAAGAAACATTGTAAAGCAAGTTAAACTACAAGATGAAGAATAGATCGACCGGTATACACATACCTATACTCCCTTTATTATCAAACGATTAACGTTAATGGATTTCAAACCAGGACTTCCCTTATCTTCATAGAACAAAGAGTCGCCCTATAGTACAAGAGAAGAATTTCAAAAGTATTGGAGAAAATGAAGAAAAAGCATAAATCTTTCTACGGCATCCCGCCACGATTTGCACCTAGCCCCAGCAGATGCGCTCAGCTACCAACGAGTATAACGTGAACGTAAAGAAGTAGGGGAGGGAAAAAAGAAGAAAAAAATTAGGAAGAACTCCGGGTAGCTAACATAAGAAGAAAGTAAAAGAGGGTACGAGAGAAGAAAGGGATGTTCTATATAATATCTTAAGGCAGAAGAGTAAGATGGCACACAGAGAAGAGTACGCGAGCTACTAGCAAGCTTAGCTAGCAGGGGCGTTCCGCCATGCAAACTTGGAATACAGCTAATGTGTCTCTGCGCCGTCGTTTCGTCTCTTCTCATACCCGCCGCCCGACGACCGTCTTCCCGCTTCCTTCGACTGCGGCTCCGCAGAAGAAAAAGAAATAGATTAAAACCATCGCGCCATCGGGCATCGGTGGCACAGCGCATAAAGCATGTGCTCCGTGAATGCCGTTCCTCGAGGAGGATACATGAGAGGCGCCGACGCGAACTGGGGTCGCAAGGCTATTTGTACCCTGAACAGAGAGGACAACTCAAGACGTTCTTAATTACGCGGCCCGCCCTATCCTTCCTCTCTTACCCTTGTGTGACTTTGCCACACGCACCTACGCATATGTCCATCCGAAGTTACCAAGCGAATCCTATAGGTACATAAAGATCCCTGACTGGTGTAAGACAGAGAGAGACGCCATCTTGTGACACGAAAAATATTGTCAAGGAGATTTATATACGTGGGCACTTCGACGGCATGTAAATTTATAGGTTATAAACGATAAATTTATATTTCCTGATGAATCAAATCATTTCTTTTCCTTACTTGGTCCTGCTCGTGGGGGAAATACAAATATGGACGAATCGGACAAACGGCCATTTTGATCCTCGTTTGCGGTTTCCGTTATTATGTAAATTAAAGGCGCTGTACTTTACTTGCCGTGTCTCATTTCCGTGGAACCAGACGAAAATCATTTTGTATTATATATTTACACGAGGAATCCCGTGTAGCAGATATTATGAGAGAACACAAGAGAGGCGTATCGAGGCGAAGCGACGCGCGATATCAGTTGCAGGGGTCGCCGCCACTACAAGCTCCCTACTCTCGTGCGATAACCTCTTGATAACCCTGTTCCCTATGCAATATGTTATACACATTAAATTTTTTAACTTTAACGTTATTATTTATCTTCAATCTTCTAGGTAAGCACTTTTAACTTGGAGTAAGTAATGTAAGTAATGAGACGCTGCAATAACGTCACTGCCTATACAACAGAAAACATTCAGATACGTTTTAGGCACATTTATGAAACTTAACATGTACATTGGTACGTTTTAGCAATGTTTCTGAAACGTATCTCAATGTTTTCTAATGTATGGGTGGCTATCCAAGCAGTGATAAGTTCACAAGCGAACGAATTAATATTAGAGACGTTTATCGAAGACTTTCCTCCCTTCGTAGCCTTCATCCTCGTTTGAATATATCTTCAATGATAGTAAAGATAAGCACGCGATAAACTCACTATATACTTGGAGTATCTGCCTTGAAAGGTTTCTATAGTCGGGCCTTGACTTCAGCTCTACTTTGAGGGGCCATCCCTTTACGAACCAATATCTAAATAAGTCCTCTCAAAGTGGAACCGATGTCGCGGCCCGAATATGGCTCGCTTGTGTGCATATTAGAGTGTTTTGTGATTCCCGTATTTTTATGACGCGTAACGAGATAGTTTATATTTTGTGGTATCAATGAAAATAACTCAAGGATATTTGGGAAATGGTTATCTTGTTGGTCACATGTACAATAAAGTAAGTTTATCATTGCTCTTAATTGCGGAAACTGGTGACAATGGAGTCTGTGGGAATTGACATGCATTTTAGTCATAATTAATGTTTAATAAATGAAATTGTGACTTAGATCTTTGGTAAAACGTGTGATAAAAAGAGATAGAGATTTATTAAATTCAATGCTAAAAAACAGAGAGAAATCATGCGTCTCTATAGGATATTTAATTCCGAGCTTATACGTCTGTAACTCTTTCTATTTAAAAGTTTAAGCAGGCATTATTGTCATTGTTTCTTGTTCTAGCACAGTACAATCTCCGCGTTCTCAGTAGATGGAAAAGTATGTATTTTTTTATATACCATTTTGCTCTCCATTTCATAAAGGAAAACACTGAGTATTATTTAGTTTGCAAACTGTTGGTTGATTCAATTAAAGATTCGCTGTATGGCGCCGCGTTATTGGCCATATGTAGGCGTGTTGCGGTTTTATTGCAACTGATTCCTGGTTACTACGCCCCTTTTTCTTCAGTTCTCCTACTCGACAGGTTCAGTATTTTACGTATCAAATGCAATCCGCGCACTTTTATTCGTGTGAGGTGGCACTTAATATTTCTTTTTTACCAAAAGTGATACGCAGATGTATCTAATCAAAAGAAAAATCACTGTTGAGACATTATAATTAGAAATGTTGTTTTAATCTTATAAATTTAATGATTCTTTCAATTTAATACCGTATAAGAAGTCTGTTTGATCCTTCTGAATTATGCGCGTCGAATTGCAAATTGCAAATGAAAAGTCCCTTTATTAAAAATATGGTTCAACTTGTAATTTTTTCACCAGGATAAACGATACGGAAATTGCGATATCATTTAATTTTATCAAATTTCCATGAGGCTGTATTATTTCCGTAGTGTTATAAAGACTGGGATATTTTATAATTAATGTTATGAAAAAATCTTTTTTTTTATTATTCGTGACTGCCAGGATCTGTTTCAACAGCTAATTCTCAAGCTCTGTTTCAGTGTTAATGGTGCTGCCATCTCTGCACTAAGTTGGTACTGCAAATAGATTAAAGTTACCATGTGATACCGAGGAGATTGCGTTATGGATAACAGAATCTAATATGATGCTGTAGCCGAAGTGATGAGATTAATAATTTATCTTATAAGTTTACGGTAGCATATTCGTTAACATTTATTTTTTCTTACGTCCAACTAAATACATTACCATGATATTCTTATGAGTATTATATGTACATGCAAGACAAAAACTGCAAAATGTAAATTTAGTTTGGAGATCGTGAGAGCCGAGGGTTTTCTATTGGAATGAGATTATTTGGCAGTATTACTCTAAGGAATTGAGCATAAGTAATTGTTTGAGTACTTTAGTCTGACTGGTCTCCCTAATTTCCCCAGCTAGAAACATCTCATCGACTACAGTATAAACCTGAAAGAAATTTTTAAAACATTGTGAAACACTATCAATATAATTCTTCTTATTATATTGATGTAGACAAAACAAACCTTGTAAAAGTTGAAGACCAAGTCCAATTCACAAACATTGTGGAAGTACTCATTTAATACTTCAACAAAATTGTGAATCGCTTCTAAATAACAAAGATTATTGTCATTCACATCAACGCAAATACAAAAATATAGTCCAGCATACCGCCTGTAGACAATTTTGAAATTACGAAACTGCAATCAAAAATAGTTAGCAACACATTATCAAATGATTATTTAATACTATCCAATGTTTCTCTGTTACACCAACCTCAACAAAGTTGGTGTGCTTGGCATCTCTAACCGTTACCACAGCATGCACCTCTTCTATTAATTTCTGTTTCTCGTCATCATCAAAGTTCATATACCACTTTGCAAGGCGAGTCTTTCCTGCTCTGTTCTGAATTAAGATGAATCGTATCTATAAATAAAGATTATCAGTATCATTATACATGTACTTAATTCTGCTTGCGCTTAGTTATTACTTGACAAAATGACAATTACAATGCCGAATGACAGTTGGAAAAAATGACAGAAAAAGTTTTGCAATTTTATCACGAATAAGTGTGGATATTTTGTATCTCTCAAGAAAGTAACAATAAATGGTCACCTACTACACTTGTGAAATACTTGCCATTCTGTGCAAATCTCAGCAGTCACAATAAACACGAAAACCTTTTCTTGTAGAATTAATATCTTGTGAACATCCGCCCTCTTGATCTACGATGACTTTTACGCATGCGCCTATAGTCATATACTTATGAATGGCTTAAGTGTTATTCATAATATTAGAGCGCGATTGATTATATTCAAAATATACGAAATTCAATAGATAAACACTTTATATTATATATAAAATGACAAAATTTAAAGTGTTTTACCTTTTATCTGTTTATTTCTTAGATAGCATGAAAATTTTAACCAATTTATATTGAAAAATTAAGCGCTAAAATCTGTATATCACAAAAATATTTGAATTTAATTAAAAGTATGTAATTAGTTTGCGATGAGCGATTCAGATTAAATATAAGAGGATTTAGAGTATTTTTATGTAAGAGATGAAGTCGTAAGAACAGCCTTTAAATTTGGTCAAAAGCCTTCGAACGCAATAGCTCGATATAGTTAGCCCCTCATCACGACCGATTCAACTGATTTTTGTCGCTATCGTTTGTTGGTCGTTTGTCGGTGAATGATGGACTATTTTAAACGTTTGACGGTTGTTTGTTTATATAAATTTAAGCTAACAAATTTGGCTAGGGAATTGTTTTTACTTAGCCCCTCCATCGTCATATTTTCAATTGACTTTTATATAAACCGATGTAAAATCGTTTTTCGGTGATTGATGGTCTATTATTTCCCAGAAAAAGTTCATATTTTGCGTGTAATTGGAAATAAAACAAATTTGGCTAGGGAATTTTTTTCAACTAGCCCTCGATGGTCAGGCTGATTCCCCATGGAGCGCACTTTGCGTATCGCATAACTTGCGCAGCTAATCGCGAACCCGCAATTCCGTTTTATTATCTATCGGAAAACTAACAACGATCCGTGATTTGCGGTACAAGTGACGCGTATGCAAAGTACGCTCCATGTGACGGCAGTCTCATAATTTCGATAACTTTTATATAAATCGATGTAGAATCGTTTATCGATGATTAATGGTCTATTATTTCCAAGGATAGGTTCATATTCAACTTGTAATTGTGTAAATGAAACTCTGCTAAACCCTTGGACTATAGCGTTGCTTCGTGGAAACTCATCTTAACGTCCTAATGCACTTGTATGTACGTATAAATATTCCGCTGGAGGCAGCGAATAGCGAGGTATTGTATCGACACAAGGCAATCCACGCAGTTGAGTAAATTGGATTCTTATGCAAACAGCTATTGGATTTGGAGTAACTGAACTGAAATATAATTTTGGGATATGTCTTTAAGACAATTTAATACAATGTAAAATTGTAAATATAACAATATTTTTAAATCAGCGACGTTTGTACTTTCGTATTACGTGTTTGATAAAAGGTCATTGAATTTATCTAGACGTTTGGAGCACAACTGAGTAATCAGATTACTTTTTTTTTCACCCACTATTTTGTATTGAGTAAGTTTATCCCGAAAATCTTATTCTCAAATGTTTAATTAGTATTATTTTGTCCTATCAGATTAAATATTAGGTTGAGTCATAAGTAACTTCCGATGCAGTTATCTGATGTCTGATAAGAAATGGAAGTTACTTATGACTCGACCTAATATTTAATCCGATAGGACAAAATAATGCTACCACTTGCACCAGCAAATCACGTATCGTTGTTAGTTTTCTGATAGATAATAAAACGGAATTGCGGATTCGCGATTGGCTGCGCAAGTTATGCGATACGCAAAGTGCGCTCCATGGGGAATCAGCCTGACCATCGTGTCGTTTCCGCGGCGGATTCGACTGCGTGAATCTGGCGAGGTGGGTTCGTTAGCCACCAAAGCTCTGATGAGCACTCCAACGGTGTTCAATCCTCTGTATATAAGTTGTTTTCTGGTACGAAGATGTTATGGGTTTTAACTGTATAAGGCTTTAGAAATAAAAATGCAGGTGCTATTGGAGAGCACTACAACTAACTTTATTTACTTTAATTATAATGTGATTTAGTCTAAATCAATCTACCTTAACTGGCTCTAGCTAATTGACTCTACGATACAGACTCGAAGTACACCCTTCAAGACCAGAAATCGAACTGCTTTCTGAATCCCAAGGGATACAGTCCTTCATACTTCTCATGCATGCATCCGCACTCATACACTTTCATATGTACTACCCTTTGTGGAGGGCCAGCCTGTGGCGCCTTGCTGTCCGAGCCCAAGATCGAGGGCCTTGTCTTACGCACAAAGAGCTCATGCACACCCTATCCTTAGTTTATTTGGAGGAAGCACATGGACACTGTCATCTCTTGACCGAACATTCCGCTAGCCCGTCGATCCTCTCAAGTGACTCGACTTATTGCCAGGAGTGAGAGTTCCTGAGAACCTCACTCGGTTAGGATAGCAATAAACAATTGTCCATGCCTACATTCTTTGTAGCCCATATGTTTATGCACGTGTAGGGGCTAGAAAGCTTTCCCCCAATTGTTTAAAATATACCTTATCTATGCGTTAATGACAGACTGAGAAAATGAAAGCATTGAATTCTGATTTGGCGACAGAAATCGTGATTCCACTTTAATCCCTGATTTGAACTCGCCGCTCAATTGTAGTGAGATTATTTATCACTAGGCCGCGACATAACAATCGAGGGACTAGTTGAAAAAAATTCCCTAGCCAAATTTGTTAGCTTAAATTTATATAAACAAACAACCATCAAACGTTTAAAATAGTCCATCATTCACCGACAAACAACCAACAAACAATAGCGACAAAAATCAGTTCGATCGGTCGTGATGAGGGGCTAACTATATGGAGCTGGCGAAATGTGTATAGCCCGTGGAGTCTTGTTGTATGTTACATGCATGTAGTTTCCATTGTTAGATGTTAAAAAGATGGCATCTAGGAATGGTCATGCGCGGGGAGAGTGGATAGATGAAAATGTGTGTAAAAAATTAAAAGGTAAATATTATAAAACTGGTTGCAAACCGCTATGTCCCATAAAATTATGTAAATGCAATTGAATTTTTCAGTTACGTTTTTTTTATTAAAAAGTAATATTTAAAATTGCAAATGCAGAATACAGAAATATTATTTCGATATGAGACTATTTCATGAGAATGAAGGGAAGGCACAATTTCTTTCAACCGCATTGAAAGTTCAGGAGAAAATGTTATGCCACAAATATTATAGATATATCTCAACATGATCTGTACAGTGGGATGCAAGAATGGTCGGTAGCGGGTGGACGCGGTGCGGTGAGGTAAGAGAGGAGATTGGGCGGCGCGTGCTCTCCTATCTCGGCCTGTGTCTGCGACGCAGAAAGCACTATAGTGCGAGCGAGACGCCGGAACGTCGCTCGGTGCGTCCTTGTTGCACAGCATGAGTGTAAGCGAGACGCTAGCAAGGCCCCTCCATGCGCAATAGGGAGCTTGGTAGGGGACTGCTCGTGTTCGCAGGCAAGCTTTCCCTCTCTCTCTCTCTCTCAGACTAACGCTCTTTGACGAGGACAGCTAGTACCTCGATAAGAAAAGAAAAGGAGCTATGCGACTTTGGCTAGTGGGAATGAGACAAATTTTTCGATTGTCCGTCCTCGTCATACAGCGTTAGTAAGACAAAGACGGATAGGTGTGACGTGTCGCCGCAGCAATGGTCGGTAGCAGGTGGACGCCGTGCAGTGAGGTGAGAAAGGAGTGTAGGCAGTGACTGCCGTCAAAGAACATATATTACATGGAAGCACAGGCCTTACGGGAGCGTTGCCACGATTTCTTGGGGTGATTCCGAAGTA
>JARQTJ010000475.1:402034-437999 GCA_030142635.1 Trachelus troglodyta
CATTTTCGACGTATAATACCAGGTAGTCTACATGACATGTTTAAAACCCTAGATATCATCATTTTACCCAACCCTGGAGCTAACGCAACCGTGTAGTTGTGTGTCATGAACTGTGTAGACGGTGTAGACTGAGCTTTATATTTTCACCATGGCTGTTGCTGATTATAATATTTCACAAAGTAAAGAATCAGATGAAATATTAAATACCTATCGTACCATATCCAACAAATTAAAAAAGTACGTTAACAATTAATATTGACTACTCTTTCGCTCTGAACAATCGAGGCTCGTATAATGTCTAATATGTTGTATTACATATTTTAGACGATTTTTACGAAAGCCCAATGTTACTGAAGCCAGTGAACAATTTGGTAATATATGGAGTTTTATGTTTTTGATTTTTTTAATGTATAACATTGTAATGGTAAATATTATAATCGTTCTCTTGAAATCATTTAAATTATTCGTGTTTCTTTTAAACATTATCACCGTTGTTATGAAATATAATTGCAGTTCTTAATGAAATAATTTACGATTTTGCAATTCTAATAACACTCTTTAGCTGCACTGGGGACGCAATGTGAGCAAAAAGAATTGTGGCCTTATGCAGGATTCTGCTGGCTAGCAGCAGCACGATGTCAAGCAACACTGGGTAACAGTATTGCTGAAACAAATTTTCTAACAAAAGCAGGAAAACAATTCCTCATAGCTGAAAAGAAAGATGAGAATATTGGATGTTCATCGATTGGTCGAGAAAACTTTCAAGTAGGTATTAAGTGATATCAATATTGACCTAATTTTTTAATGCAAAATCATTAAAATAAATCACCTTTCTGCATATTCATTCTAGGCTGCAGTAAGTTGTTTTGGTCATTCTGCAGCACGTAACAACCAGTTAGGATTTGGCATTATGTCTGTCAGTTTGGCTATGGAATTAGCAGCAGCTTCAGGTCCAAGTACAGCAGGAGTGCAACATTTAAAAAAAGCTATTAGTATGCATCCTTTTCCTAAAGCTATTGACACATTAGTTTCATACTTCATTAAACAAGGTAAATATAGATTAAATACTGTTCCCAAATACTGCAAATATATATAATTTTTATTCTTGTTTACTTTCTTAGATGATTATGTAGCTGCTTTACAAGCTCTTAATGCATTTGTTGAGGTGATCGATAACAATATTGGTATTGCAAATGTTTCTACAGGCAATTATGTTGTTGTTTTACACAGGTATCTATAACAATAAGATGAAATGATAGATTAAATGGTTTTTATATGTAGCAAATTTGTCTTTAGATGTGAAGTAACCAGGGTACTGTTACTACTGATACTTCAGCCTACACCTCAAAGAATTCCACCTTCTTTAGCACAAGTTTTAGAAAAATACGCTTGGATCGAGGATGGTATAAGTGCTGGTATGCCATATGACTATAAAGATATGAATGTTCTTTCCTACACATCTATACATATGTTACATTTTAATATATTTGTTCTGTTTATAGGTCCAGGGATGTGCGAAGATGAAGTTCTGCTACTACAATCTTTAGTATTGGCATGTCAATCAAATGATTGCCAAGCGCTTTTGGAATTAGAGGGTGACCTCTGGGTATATTTGGATACCCAACAAAAAGAATTGTTACGAAAGCTCATACAAATTATGACAAGCAGATGAACTATATAATAAGATTAATCATTTTACTGTTTATCCTTTTTATTAAATGTTTAACACTGTTACTCGTACAATATACAAAGGAGCTATGGGTTCTATAAATCATATAAAATTATGGCGTGTTATGCAGAAGAACGTTGTGAACGAATGAATAATATTAAATCATAAAATATAAAGTATAAAATAAGCATATTATTTCATTTTTTCATAGATTTTCTCCTCAAAGGACTAAGTATTTATTTGTACTTGAACTAATAAAAAATACTTCATAACAATAAAAAATTAATATTATTAATCATGCATTAGACTAAATATAAATTGTGTTTAATGCACACAACAAAGATACGTTGTTTAGTAAGAATAAAGTGCGGCTACCAGAGTGATTCGTAAGGACTGTATCAAAGAGTAGGGACGGCAGAAGCTTCCAAGAACGGGACGGAGATGCTAGTAAGTAAATGAGAAAAGTGGGGAGCGCAACTGAAAGGAAGGTTCGACCAACGGAATTCCACTGAATTCAACTTGCTGGACAGTCAGGTAGTAGTTAGCGACGTGGTGCTATGTACTAAGGATACAGACAGGGATCAGCAGCAACTGGTTATAGCGAACCAAGCGAGCAAGATAACTTTGAGCTCCTAAGAACAGCGTAGTCGAGTAAAACAGAATAACGATATTCTGTTTAAACTATCGAAGCTCCGTGTGCTCTATAATTATCAAAAGACAATTAGTCGTCAGATTCATCAAACAAGTATGTACAAAAAATTATTAAACATATAAAGCCGAAAGAGCATGAGTCACCGGTCTTTTTTCGACGACTTTAACGATTTCTGATTTAAACCATAATGGAGTTCATTACCCCTGCAGAATTTATTGTGAACCTTATTTTAAATCACTGTGTTTTAATTATAATGTTGCAAAATCGATGTCATAGTAGAATTATTTCTAAACGTGTAAAATATATTTGAAGCCGCTTAGTAATAACAATGCTATATGATTATGGCAACTGGATTCAGTTATTTCATAGAATTTCGTGCTAATACGCTTAACGGAAAAAACACGGTTGCGAATATACCGTTAGGCGCGACCGCACGTATCGCCAAGCAGTCATGAAACTCATGAAGTGACGAACATGTTGAAAGTATCTATAACAAAATGTTCAAAATTTCGGTCTTGAACTAACATTCAAATGGTTGATGCAAAGATTCGAAATGAACATCATTAATGATGATTGGTCAATCTCAGTGAGACCTTCGTTCTCTTTTTTCTTAAAAAATTCATAGATGCCATCATTTTTCTCGGTATTGATAAGTATTCGACGGGAACCACCGTAAAATCAAATATATGTATATTCACGTAACTTGATGACCTTGACATGTTTGTCTATGCAGAACAAGTTTAGTGTTAAGGTCCATTCATATTACGTGTGGTAAGAGTGTACATGAAGTTGTACAAATCCCGTATTACGTAGTGAAAGTAATTTGATATTAAGTCTTAATCCCATAGACCGCAAAAGTATTAGTACATAGAACAAAATAAAATTTGTAGAAATATATTTTTGCAACAAACAAAGCACTAAATATAGTATTTATCTTTACTGGGCAGCGAAATTTACAAGTAAAGTTAAATTTGCAATAAAAGGTGTAACTAATCACGCGTACAGAAACATAACACTGAAAACCCCACAAAACCAGAAACCTACAGACACAAAAGTATTCTTACAGCGTGGATCTTCGTGAATAGACGCAAAAGCGAAACGAAAATGCGTCGAACTTACACAGAACATGCGTCTGTTTAACGTATATGACGTATTAACCCGTATCGAGGCGTTAGTTGCTATCGTATTGTTAAGCGTGATGGATAGCAGAAAAGGGAAAGAAACTACGATCAGTGAAAGAAAACAAATCCTTGGTCTGTATAAACAAAATAAGTCATATGGGGAAATATCGAAAATTGTTGGTAGAAGTCGATCGACTGTACAGTCGGTTATAAAACATTATAAAAGAGAGAATATATTAGAAAATAAGCGTAGAAGCGGTCGTCCAAAAAAATTAACGGAACGTGAAGAACGATTCGTGATGCAGTTAGTGCAAAAAATTCCCTTAATAAGTGTTTCTGCAATAGTTTCGGAATTAAAACAAACATTGAAGAAAAAAGTTCATCCACATACTATTCGCAGAACACTTCACCAGGTTGGATACAATCAAGCAAGACGAAAATCGTACGTATGTATAATCGGTCCTCGAGTTCGTCTTTTTTAATAAATCGAAAACAACGGATTCTCTAGTAAGCCTTATGTAGCTCTCCGTTTAATTGGGATGCTGTATATACGTATTTCCAATAGAAAAATGATTCCAAATATGACTTACCTATCACGACAATTTATTATATTTAATGTTCATGTTTTTGAAACTCTTTCTCAGGTATCAAACATCAATCCAAATAGAAAATTTCTATAAAGGGTTAGTCAGTAGAAACGCACCAGCAGAAGTTGGCCGCAAGTGGCCGGCACGGCAGGGTGGTCTCTTCAAAAAAATGACATGTGACTGCGAACGATTCCCATAAACGCAAAATGACAGTTCGCATAGCAATAGGATTTTTGAAATATTTCAATAGTTAGGTTACTGAAATAATTAATTAGTATTGTAATGACAAAATGTAATATCAGTTAAGATTCATTTTCTCAACAGATTTTTTTGCTGCACTTTTTTGCTATAAAAACATTTCAATTATTTGATTTTTAAATTAATTACAGTATTGTATTGCAGAATTGCAGTTGTGATCATTACTTGGAAATATAAAAATTGTGAATATTTTAAACTTTACATTGTTTTAACTGCAATCTGTTGTGAAAATAAATCATAACTAGCAGGTTAATAGCAAAAAAGATGTGACGTCATATGTGATCTACATTACACGAATACTTTTGCGGCTATAGATGCTGAGTTTAAGCATTTTCAATGTTGCATGCGTAGTTACCATTTGACAAATTCGCTGTTCTATAAAGATAATACTGTGTTTGGTGCAAAAATGTAATTCTTCAGATTCTATTTTATCGAATCTACGAATATGTTTGCAGCTAGGTGTAAATTTGCGTACATGAAATCCGCTACAAAATGATATTAAGTAACTTAAATTTAAATATTAAACAAAAATTCTTATTCTCCTGCAATTTTTTAAATATTAGTAGTAGTATTGACTAATAATTACCTAACATTTCAGTATTGCAATGCCTGAAGAATGGAAAACCATTTTTGTCACGGGCGGTGCTGGATATATTGGAAGTCACTGTGTAGTTGAACTTCTCGAAAGCGGATACGAAGTTGTGGCTATTGATAATTTTACTAACAGTGTTACCGGCGAAAATGGAGAATCTGCAGCTCTCAAGAGGGTGGAGCAGATTACAGGGAAAAAAGTTACATTTTATAATTGCGATTTAATCGATCGGGAAAAACTTGAAGAAGTTTTTAACAAGGTATCGAATATTCGTTTTTCGAATGAAAATATTATATATAATTCTATACTAGTTTAAATCTATTTGCATTACATATACAATACCTTTGAATCCTTATACTATAATAATTATTTTGATTTACGTGATATAGGAAATAATATCTAACGTTCTAGCACAAGATACATTGCGTAATACACTTTGCGGCGATAAAGGCAGTAGGAGAATCTATGCAAATACCACTTCACTACTATCGGAACAACATTATCGGTGCTATTAATTTACTTGAGGTAAATATTAAACAGCAATATTCTTAAAATTTTGTCAATTACCGAAATACTTTTAAAAATTTTGTTCTTTAAATTTTTAGGTGATGAAGGCCGCTGGATGCTTCCAATTGGTCTTCAGTAGCTCCTGTACCGTTTACGGAGAACCAACACATCTCCCGATTACAGAAAATCATCCTACCGGAAATATAACAAATGTCTACGGACGAACGAAATATTTCATTGAAGAAATGCTGAAAGATATATCAAGAGCTGAGGAGGTAAAATAATTTATTAGTACTACGCAAAATATTAAAAATTAGCTGACATTACAGGTAATCAGGATATCTTAAATTATAATGGTCAAGTATATAATAATAAAAACTGTAATCAACGTTTTTCATTATTAATATTTTTATATATCCGTGAATAATTTATGGCTTCTAAAAAAAAGGCGATCGCTCAGGTGAAGTCAAGTAACAAAAGTCCCTTTCAAATAATTCTAAATACTCAGAGCCGTTTGCATTGTAAAGGTCAGCAGTGCACCTGTTAAATATAATAATGCTCCAGAGTGAAAGCGTCTATAATTAACTATAGTCCTTTTATATAGACTTTTAGGATAAGTGTAACATTTTTTTATATCCTTGGTATAACATAATCATAATCTTTTTTTCACAGAAATGGAATATTATCGTACTGAGATATTTCAATCCAGTTGGTGCACATATCAGTGGTTTAATTGGAGAAGATCCCACTAAACCATTTACCAATTTAATGCCGTATATCGCGCAAGTAGCTGTAGGTCATAAATCTGAATTGACGATTTTCGGTGGTGATTATCCTACAAAAGATGGTACAGGTGCGTTGAATTGTGTAATAATCTGATGGCCGTTAATTAATAATTATTTTAATACTCTGTACATGTATATAAATAGATCAAGAGTATCGGTATGTTTTTATGTGCAGGAATTCGAGATTACATTCATGTAATGGATCTTGCATCTGGTCATGTATCAGCTTTAGCTGCTTTAAGGAAGCAACATGTCCGGCTAAAGATTTATAACTTGGGAACTGGAAAAGGAGTTTCCGTTCTGGAGTTAATTAAAACCTTTGAAAACGTAACTGGTACAAAGGTACCCTATGTCATACAAGATAGACGAGATGGTGATATTGTCTCTATGTACGCCGATACAAGTTTAGCCCGAAAGGAATTGGGATGGCAATCTAAATATGATGTCAACCAAATGTGTAAGTTATTAAATGAAATTGTTTGTATATGACTGAAGATAAATTTATAAGTCAGATGAGCTCTAAAAGTGGTGAATATTTCGATTACAGGTAAAGACTTTTGGAGGTGGCAGTCTACTAATCCTCATGGATATCGCAGTTCGTTACAAAATGGTACGACAAAGAAATGATACGTAAATAATGTAAGGTGTTCACTTGTTGAATTTTTCCTTAAACAGTACTGCAGAATTTTAATACTTTAGTGACAAGAAATGTCAATAGATTCATTTCTTTTTTTCTTCATTATGAAACTGAGACAAACAATTTAAAACAAATAATAAACTCGATTTCTCATCTATGTAAGAATTTTGAATAGTATACAATTTGTGAAGTAATGAAATTGTAGTAAGAATATGTAGCAATTTTATGATGAATGTGAAATCAAAATTGTAGCAGTAGCGGAGGAAACGTAGCCTTTATTTCATTTTTGTACGGGAAATATAATCATTGGAGAACTCACAGAAACTATTTTTTTATAATACTTAATCTCTTATAAAATTAGAATAGGTGAGTGAGTGTAAAAGATTGCATGTTTTTACTTATGGAAAAAAAAGAATGGGGTAATGCCTTAACAGGTTTATAAATACTGCAGATGCAATAGTGGGTTGTAATAATTTAAAACTTATTCGTTTATTACAACGGATGATACAATAATGTAAATCAAATGAGAATTATAAAGAATATCAATTTCTTCTTTTGTTTGTCAACCTGATTATCTTTTGTTCTCACTTAGTATTTTCTGTGCTTATATTCTCATTATCTTGTATTGTTGATTCATGAATTCTATATAAAGACAAATGTTGGAACTTCAATACCTCAAGCCCCCAGCTCGTCCATCCAGGAAGTAAATACCGTGCAAATAGTTCTAAACATTTTGGGTTATCCGGAAGATATGATGTTATTAGGTCTAAATGCGGTACATCAGCAATCCAAAACAGAAAAAATGCAGATGATATAAGATTAATCTAGTTTGTTAATAATAGAAGATAAAATTGTATTGAAACATCATGATACAGATATACCTGTTATGGGTGGTTTGTGTGAATGAACTGCACTGGGAATGCTAACAAGTAATTTACCATCAGGAATATCAATTTCACTATTAGAAGAAGCTACTCCTAATATCAATAGTTCATAAGGCTGTTTTGCTGGCATTGGATTAAAATCACAAACTGGTTTCCCTGATCTAGTTACCTAAAATATATTTGACTTTCATTGAGAATAATTATGTTTTGCAATTGATGTAAAATAACATGATCATTACTAAAAATTATGGAACCATTTGTTCTTGCTAAAAAGAACATATGTAACCAATTCACATTAACTTACTTTAACCCAGTACCACTTTGCTTGAAATGTAACGCCCCATGCTGGAAACATATCATTTGAGATACTGCGTAAATGACTGGGAGCATTTGTACACCATACAGCAACTACACCATTTGTACTTAGTAATTTTCCAATTGGTATTTTGATCAGATCCTCGTTATACATCATTTTGTAACTGTTTATTACAAAATTGCATAAAATAACTGTCTAAACATGAATATTATATATGTTCAAGATAAAAAATAATACTTGTACTATTTTAGAAAAAGTTATCCTAAAATACATTACATGCTTATATTCAACTTTGAAAATTTACCTAGATTCTGAATATTTTCTTTTCTTTCTTCTTATAGATTTGTTCCACCATGGTGGATCCAATAAAATCAAATCAAATTGATTATTTAATTCCATTTTTTCTGCTATATTTTTTATGTCATTGCAGTAAAAATAACATTGCTCGGGGAAAACATATTTCTCTGATTGAATCTCAGATATTATTGCCACGTTCATTTTATTGCACCCATGTAAATTTTCTATGTTATGAGTAACAGTATCAGAATAAAACTTCTGTGATATCATACGAGCTGCTTCGTTGTTATCATAAACTATTTCATCTGGAAACAATCCCTCTGCCTTTGCTGACGATAAAATTCTGGCCAGTGCTTCTTTAATACGATTCATCTGTAGATTAATTAGATTCTATCAAAGCTTTGGAATTTATATTTATATATTTATTCAGAAATAATAAGAACATAGTGCAAGTTACTACACTAAAGAATTAAATAAAATTTAAACATTGATATTATTATTTATAATTTACAGTTAAATTGCCTGATCCAAGTAATTTCACGGAATTTTGCAAATAATCGATTACACATATAAAACAAATATTAAACATGATTAAGTATTCATCAACAAAAAATATACATATAGGTTAATTTACCCGTTCCATATCTTCGCCTGAAAAGTGTTTCGATCTTTTCCTTTTTCTTGTTTTCCCACTACTTGCACTTTCCTCTTCATCATTAACAACTTGATTACCCCGTAAATATTGCGAATTTATATCAAATAACAAGTCATTGAATTTCAAACTGAATATCTTATCACCATCTCGAACATATTTATAACTATTGCCAAGATGATCTAAATGAGATATTATCCAACCGTCAGCAGCAGCATATTTTAAACACATATTTGATTATGCACAATTCAAATAATATTTAATAATGTTCATCATTGTCAACACAATTTCCAACCAGCAACACAGATGATCCTTGAGTCTGGCGTCAAGTACATAAAAAAGAACTTATTACAAGAAAGAAATAGATTTACATCTAACCAATATGCTGATCACAAATCAGCATGACGTACAAATACTTTGATTACAATCAATATATCAATCGAGAAAGGAATTAAAGGACAAATCACATACGTGCCTTTATAGCAACCGGTAGATCGAACATACGAGGTAATCTCAAATTAGCACTTTAAATTTGAAATACGTTACAAGCATCGGATTCAGTATATTTATTATAAATAGTGCCTGCCTGTCTTACTGTACTGTACAACATAATGATTAAAGTAAAGACTTTCCACGATAATCACTTGCACATAGGCAACGCCTGCCGTATGGCAACCCGTATTACAAAACGATATACAGGCAGTCGTGATTCAGGATAACAACCCTTAATATGTGCTACTTTATTCCAAAGTAAAGCCTCTTTAATTATACAACTGACAATGTATTATGCAGTTAAAGAGAAGCTTGAACATTTCGTTTATCTTGAGTAACTTATAGAATCGTGGGAAGCATAAAAAATTAGTTGTGAAGATATGATTGTAAATATTATACTTATATATCATAAATATTTATCTTTAAATTGAACAGCCTATAAACTTCTCCATACGTAGGTGATAAAAATATATTGTAGACCTTTTCTTATACTATTTATCATATATATATAGATGTGTCGGTTATAGAACCATAGCGTGACATAAGCGTACATGCCTCTGTCTCAATAAATACACATGGAAGACTACTGACCGCTCAATATTGCGACGCGTGCGCTTCTCAGCCTGAAAATTCCGGAGTCGCTTCAATGCTACAGACGAATAAGCGTGTTAATCAATGGTAAGAATATTTTTTTGAAATAATTGATTCGTCAGTGAGATTTGTGCAAAACTTTTCGAGTTCTTCTTAATCTCAAAGGACACAGCATTCTTGACATAAATGTGAAGTGCAATTGACTGTATATTAGTTCCAAGAGCAGAATGAATAATAAAGTGATAAAATAACTCTAGTAATTAAACTACATAGAAATTATTTTTAAAGTATACAACAATATTTGGTTTAATGAATTATTACATAGAGTCACTACTGCGTTGCGATGATTTGTCAAATATTACCAGAATATCTTCCGAATAAATATTTCAAGCAGACTTGCAACTACCAGTGATAGACGTTATAAAAGCGATCACTAAAAATCAAATTGATGTCTGGGAGTACTTTCAGGCTTGACAATACATTAAATCTTTGAAATAAATTTAGTTTATTAAAGGCTATTAATAGATATCATTGTTATCTCTTTTTATTTAAATTTATAGATGGCAGAAATGGACGTAGCAGCCATGATTATGAACGACTCCAGTTGTGCTCTTTGCAAACTGGGCCCTCCACCTAATATGATTCTTCATCTCCCTCCTCCGCCAATTCCATCTTTTCTTCAGCACGCATCAGAATTTTACCCAAATTCAGACTCATTACCGTTCCCCCCACATCTTAATGACAGTCCGTGTAAGCACCTGTGCGATTGGCGTTCTGAGGGAGTGCAGTACATCGAGATGCCTCAACAAGGTCAATTGATTTTTCATCCTTTACACCAATGGACCTCTGAGTCAATTTATGTTAGTATCACGTTGGTTTTTATTATATTTTACTCCTCATGGAAAAATTCATTTACAGACCTTCACTTTTATTTTGACTACTATTACATTCAGAACGACAGGTGCAACATAGATAAGTTTTACAGGCCATTATGAAAGTCGATCAATGCAAAAACTACATCACTGCATGACGTATTGTGCTTGTGTAATTTTTAATTTTCAATATAATAATAGAGATAAATAGTCAATAATTATTTTTCAGGGACAGTCTTTGACGACACATGGTTACTTGTCTTAATATCATCTTGTATTGGAGTCATCTTCGTTGGAATATTACTAGCAGCATTGCTGTTAAAATGCAAATTGTGAGTAAAATGTAGTTTTCCATTAAAATATTCTAATTTCCTAACGCCATTTTCATTATTAAGAATGATGTATATCATTTATGTAATGAAATTACGATAATTCACGTTACTAAAATTACAAAAATTGCAGTAATGGCGGCGGTAAGAACGGTGTGATTTCAATGCCAGCAACTGCATCTAATATGCAAGCAAAAGGTGGACGAATTCAAAGTGAGGCTGTCCTGTATCCATGCGCAGCAGATGCAATGCAAGACAGCCGTGTAATGTGGGCAACACTTACACCCCGAGGAACTACTCGTCATTACTTAGAAGAACATACCTACGAAACTATTGGCAATGGACAATTTCATAAGCGTGCGACATCAGTGACACCAACGGAGCATGTAAAGTTTAAGATAATATAATTCGTTAAGCATTATATATCACATTCATCGCATAATTTCATGCAGCTGCATGTGAATGACTGTTACAAGTACATAGTCTGACAAATATATCACTGCTACTGTTTAGACTTACGCAGAACCTCCTGTTAGTTCACCTGCAAATCCAAGACCAAAGGATGACAAAGCATTTGACAACACAGCATTTGTAGATTACGAAGAACCCTTGTCACTCAGAACTGAATACTATCAACTTGATGATGTTTTGGAACCCAATGAACCAGGTGATTTCTTCTGATAAACTGTTTCTTGTTTAATTAGAATCATTAGGTTTCATCCAATTATCAATTCAAAGAATATGAGCGCCAGCTATCAAATGTATGATTAAAATATTATGAGCCTTCTGTAGAGATTCCTTTCTTCTATCACGGCATTCAAACATGGCACGTTAAAAAATTATATTTATTACTTAGGTATTTTTGGAATGCAAAGAGGAACTCTACGCCCACGAGTCAGTTCTCCTACGAGAATTGAACATCCGAATCTGCCACCGTTAAACCTTCATCCTCATAAGCGATTGTCACGCAAGGCTTCTGTCCATCAACCAAATACGGATACATTGCTGAGAAGCAGTATCGCATCATCAACTTACATTCCTACCATATAATTTGGAGAATCCTTAATCAAGTTGATGAAACACAAAGACTTTTTCAAGTAGCAGTAGTGGAATTCTTGCTATATGGAATATAGTAGAGTGTCCAGACTGAAGACGAATTGTATTGTATCACGATTCTGTTCTTTTTTTGCAGGTTATTTAAAATATTAACAGTATTAATGATATTATCACAGATAATACACAAGAATGAATAATAATGGGATAGTGTAAATTATTACAAAAGCAGTGTACGAAAGTACGAAAGTCAAGCAAGACAAGAATAGGAAAGTAAAAGGAATTCGACGATATTTCTCATTAATCTATGTTTTAATTAAAGTGCATACTCTTTTCTACCAAATATCATCGCTAAGAGACTCATTATTAAAAGACAGATTATCAATCTCACTGTAAATGAGACAAAATATGTAAGCTTTATGTGAAATCAATTTGTATGTCAATAAACGATCTTACACGTATTTCATATGATTATCTTCAGACGCGCATCTTAAGGTATAGATACAGTATAAAATGGCACTAAGAACTTTATCAGAATCCATTACGAATTCTGAATACTTATTTTGAAAATCATCACTAAATATCACTTTCTTAAATATGTCTTAATTTGTTCCAATAAAAAGAATACGGTCGAAACAGAAATACTCTCCTATATCTTCGCCCATTTTTTTGAATTCACCCGTCGTTAGAGACATAGAATTAATATCTGACGATTTTTGTAAAAACTGGTTATCAATTTCTTTATATATGGGACAAATGTAATCATATACGTTCACATAATCACAATTTGATTATGATTTGAGAATTCATACGCAACATTGTGCAAATGAGAACAAATATCATTTTGCATAGAAAAATGTTTGAATTAATAAAAAAACTATTTATTCTTGTAAAAAGAATTTCACACAAGCGTTAGTTATTCCTACTACTTTAATATGTATTAAGGCAATTATTGATTCATTATAGTACGAATTTATAACGAGAAAATATTGGAAAATTATAACAGCTTTTCGCTTTTCACACAAAAAAAATAAATAATATAACTAAAACGTGAGAAATCTAATAATATATGGTAAATTCGTATTCGATTATTGATTAAGACAACACGTGAAAAGGATAATATAGTGTAACAAGAAAAAATTAATATATTATAGGCGATTTATACCAATGCACAGCATTCAATAAAATATAGACCTTTTGTATTTGCATAATTCGAAAGATAACAAGAGCCCTTATATTAGTTAAACTGTGTGTAACTCGTGTCCGTTGAATCACAAAATATCTTGTAAGGAACTCTGAGGAAAATATTAGACGCTTTCGCCACTTCACCGCAATCACACTAGAATGCAGGTACCCAAACGCAAAAGTACACTTTACAAGTGCTTCTTTTTTACGATTCTCATATTATGTAGTTTATAATGCCAATAAGGCATGGTATCTGTTAGAGCCGTTAGAAATTATTCGATATTCTTTGCTTAATTCATCGACAAGACATACCTCAAATGATATAATCAGTCTCATGAATTTCTTATGTCAAATCATGGAACACCTATTTTCAATTTCTCATATTTTAAGATGCTTTCAATTCCATAGGAAATATATGAGGAAGTTTGTTCTAGAGGTTCTCCTGATGAGCATTTTGGGTAGAAATACTGGTTGCATCAAAAACAGTTGTATCATCATCATCTTCCTCTTCCAAGGGCAATAGTCTCATCTCAACGTCCTGTCTGTGTGCAAGGATACCATACTTCCGTATCATCTGAGGTCGGGTTTTATTTAATCTAAAAAAACAAATAGAACATTAATGACATTCACATATAATGAAAGAGATGAGAGAAACAAACCTGAAGCTACGAAACACAATGTAAGCCATTACCACAATGCTGAGACCTACAAACACTAAAAAACCACGCAGCAGGGCACCAGAGTTCACGGATGCAGAACGATCCAGACTTGGCTATAATGAGAGAGCAAATTAAAAATCTATACTGACTATCTCAGTTGAATATATCCACAATACCTACCAAACTCGGAGACACAGTACTGGTAGCTATCAATGTGCTGACATTGTTGAAATTTGTCCCAGATTTTAAGGTTCCATTACCTTTTAATTTCTCATCCTCAGTAATTTGTGCAGACTTTTGTTGGTCTTGTATATTCTGCTTTTCCTTCAAAGGATCAGGGTGTGGCGACGTAACCGTGTTCCTGGCGGGACTTTCAGCGATCTTATGCACTTGTGTATCCTCAGCGCAAAATGCGAAGCGTGCTACAATGAGGATCATCCAGAAAATGAGAAATCGTATAGTGTGTAAATTCGAGAGCGTCATTATTTTCTGTCATTTATTAGTTCCTAGTTGTGAAACGAAAAATAATATGATATGACCAGTTGACGTTTCACTGCAAGACCCATGTTGATGATTCGGTCTGATTCGGTCCGTTACGCGTGTTCCCTATTCACAGCTGTTTCGCAGCTGTGCACCTGCGGACCTCGAATAACACGGTCAATGTCATATTTGAAAGATACCGCCGTCATGCAAATACATAAAATCTGTAATCGACTTTCACAATTGAAAATATTAAATATTTTCCTTGTGAATGACGGAAATTCATAAAATATCATTACATTTCCCGAATAAATGAAAAATACCTTATTAATACTCAATACAAATGTAAACATGATATTTTTTTCAATATGTAATATCAGCAAGCAACTGCGCAAATTACAAAGATAGCGCCACTTTCCTTGCGCGAAAGTGCTAAGGTGGGGGTGATTTTTAATGGTAGGGATAAAGTTTCAACCAATAAACGAGCTGTTTTCGCGCACGGTGCAGCTGCGACAGCACAGTTGGATTGAGTTGGACGCAATACGTCGTGTGCGGTAGTCGTATCTGGCGTAGAGGCGTTGCGACAAGGAGTAAAGAAACGAGAAACGAAAGCGACAGTGAATTTCGGATAATCGCGCATCAGGAAAAAACATCGCTGAAGATGGTGGGTGGTGAATGTATCACGGATGGTTCGCGATGTATTGAAAAATCGACGAATCGGACGGAGGAGAGTGTCAACGACGCGGCCGAGGAACTTGAGGCCTCCATGAGAAAGTGCGAGGGTCATCTGTCTTCGACGAAGACAAACAGCTGTTCGTCCTGCAAAGGTGTAAATCGTACGACAGAAATGGCGCAAGAAGATAACAGCCCCTGTTGGGATAGTCTACCCAGTGTCATATTGCTCGAGATATTTTCATACCTGCCACACGAAAATCGAATAAGAGCGTCACAGGTGAGGTGGCTACAAAGATGATTTGTACCCCCTGTAGATTTACTGGATGCTTTGGTATCAATTACTCAGTGTGTGTATATGTATGTGTTGTTTATTATTGGGTGGGCAGGAAGAAGTTGTTGGTCAACTATATATATACATTCAGTATCATCACTGACCTTCCATATTATCGGATATTTAAGAAAATAATAATGCAGATCACTATTCGTGTTTTATCACAGTTATTCCTAGTATATTTTTATATTGGGGTACATCTTTGATCAACAGGTATGCAGAAATTGGAGATATGCTTTGTTTCATCCAAGCTTTTGGAAGAAGATCACCTTCAGATTTCGAGAGGATGACAATATGTCTAGTGTCAGATTTCTGACAAATTGTTTTGGACTCAGTGTTCGTGAGGCTACTGTAAGGTGTGACATAGTCAATAGGTGTCTTAAGGAAGCTTCCAGGCTCTTAAAGAAGCTTGGTGGAAATACATACTTACGCAAATTGTTCCTGGAACCAAGTTCCTGCACCTTATATTGGCCCACTCTGCGTGTAGATTGCACAGAGAAAGAGTAAGCAATTTTTATATATCCTTTCTAACAGACTTCATGATTCAATAACATGAATTTTTTGATGTTTTATTTTTACAGTCGATATTTCTGTACTCACATAATGGAATCACTTCATAAAATCGTGGAAAACAGTAATTGCTTAGAAGCCTTAAGTTTTGGATGTCTTGAAGATCTAACAGCAAGTGCCGGTCCGATTATGGAGTCACTTCAGCGTCATCACGCGAAGCACCTAACGCACCTAAGCCTAGCATCAGTCAAAGATGATCCTGGCGACTATGTGCTTTCAGACTTAGACAGCTGCATGTTCAGATCGTTTGTCAGATTATCTTACTTAACTGTGGACTATGATTATGTGAGCAACAGCTTGCTCGAGGCTTTAGATAGTGGACTTATGGAGAGGCTAGTAATCCATGTGCATGGATATGAGGAAGATCATCCTGGGACAACAAATAACTCCTGGATTAACTTCGTTGGAAAGAAGTGAGTCGACATATTCGTTTAATTAACTTTATATATGTCTCTAGTCATGTTTCAACTTGGAGAACAATATGGTTGTGAATTTCGATACTTTCATTTATCAATAATAGGAGATCTAACGTCGCGAAAGTATAATTCAAAAGCAAATATAGATTGAGTATACACTTCATATCTGTTTGAACTGAGCTATTATAAACATTATTGTGATATTTATTACTCATATTACTTTCAGTCCGCACTGTGAACTCCGGTTAAACCTTATGCACTCCTATCTGGCTGTAACCGTCCTAGATTCGAATATTCTACAACCAGCAATGCCACTAACTCATTTGAAGGTGCTATTCTGCGAGACAGTTAACGCTAACGCAATTCATCGATTGGCAGCTTGGTATCCAAATACTCTGAGGTCTCTAGTGTGGATAGACTCTCTCGATTCCGCGCCATACTCCGCAGTTACTTATGACCCAGATGATCCAGACAGGTAAGAAAAGAGAAGTTAATATTAAGCTTGCACGAGTAGTAATACAAGCATACGATTTGCAGCCCGGATCCACTAGTCTTACTAGCTTGGAAATGTACGAAACTCGTCGAAATCGTCTTTCTGGGATACAAGTATTATCAAGAGAACCTCCTGGCCATAGCGCGTCTACGGGAAGGCACTCTGAAACGACTGGAATTCGCTGAAAATGACATTTCCAGTGACAACGAAACATTCTGGTACGAAGGACCCGCCATAAGGAATGTAAGTATCACTATCGTATTAGCATAGCATATGTATAGTAACTATACATCATCACCAGTGTGTTAATTGCCCGTGAAAAACTTAGTGTAACGCACTGATCCGACTTTCTTAGTTTTTATCCTGACAACTTTTCATTAGAAATTCATTCTTTATTCGATACAAAGGCAATGCGATAATACGCTATATAGTAAACAATGCCCAAACTAATGGAATATGGAGAGATCAACTTATTTTAACCATTTCTTAGGAAATTCAAGAGATAATGGGTGGTGCTTGGAAATTGTTAACCGACGCGGAATTACCAGCTGTCCTGATGGATCCACATGAAGGTGACAGCAGAGAAGTAATAATGCCAATGGTCCTGTGCGACCAGAAGTAAGGGTCGACGACCTTGGGTACGAGTAATATCTACCACCATTGCAACAAGTCATCAACTTCAATATTTATCAGTAGCAGATAGCCGTCAGCATCGAAAACTATATTATTCACCAGGTACCAAGGAAGTGATCCATTGTGACGGCAGGCCAACAACCAAGAGCGTAATGTTCTATTTGTTATTTTTTTAAATTGATTTACCCATTAAGCGCGAGAGTAGCAACGATCCTTAAAGCGTACCAATATTGTCGATCGCGACGAAACGAAACTAAAACGAAAACGATAAGTGATCGCATTACCACGTGAACAAGGATCACGTCACTTTTAAAATGATGGAAAAGATAATCCTCAAGAGTGGATTCCTTTTGGTTTTTCTGAAAATGAAAGTAGAACGGCACAAAACGAAAAACGACTCGTGAAAACTGAGAAGAAAGAAAGAAGAGAATGATATAATAAACATTCAACACCCTCAGTGTAATGATTGACGGGCTCCGCATAGAAAGGGAAAAAAAATATCATAATGGGCAACACAAAGAATATACGATCCTTGGACGAAACATCTGCGCAAGGATGCACATTATCGCGAATTCACATCCGCTAGAGGGTGCATATACATTTATATATAAGAACGTATATATATTATGTATATATGTACGTATGTATATGCTGGGCTGTGCTTCTTTCTTATATTTCTCAATATTTATTTGCATGGAGGTACATATATATTATCGCGACTATCCTCCTGTTCCCGGACCTATCGTAAGCCTCATATATATATATTTTCGCGATGATCGAACTGTTGTACAGTCTCTCTCGCGAATTTGACGAGTTTCTCCCAGTTATCCTGCAGCCAATAAGATGCAGAAGCAACGTGAAACGGAAACCAGGAGACTAAAACACTTTGAAAGTATATGAGCCCACCGATAACCAATATAGTTTACCGTTTCCGTGCCTGCTGCATGTACACAGGGAGAGACAGAATGTTTAATGTAGAGTCCCAGTTATATGGATGCTATTCCTAATACATTATCAGAAACACTGACAAAGGTGTGTAGACAGCAGGGCCGACTTGAATGGCCTGTAGTAACCTAAACCTGTACCGCAGGGTAAACTAGACGCAAAGGATCCAATGAACTAGCTGTATTAAGTATCCAAGAAATTATGGGAGATAGAAGATAGGGACACGTATGAGTGGCATTCAAGATAACCGGGCAATAAAAATAGAAGATAACGAGAGAGTATTAATCAACATCGAGATAGATTAATGTAGTAACAAAAGCAAATGGGTCCGGGGAACAATAATGACAACAAATAGTAACAACACGCGCCTCCAGTTACGCGCGATAGTGTCATCTTCCATAAGAAGCAAGTGAGAAAACAAAAGAATATAAGATACGCGTTAAAATGAAAATATTCCGTTGGTAACAAGAGAAAAAAAAGAAAAGCGTTAAGAGCATAAACCAATAATAAAGGAAGACGCGATGACATATTTTTCCAACTTGCTGGAATTTAGTTTGTAGTTGATATGTGTGCATGACTGTAAAAGCATGAATGGGTGTATGCATGAGACAAGAAGCAAGTCGAGAGCGATACAAGGAGAAAGAGAAGAAAGAACGAGAGACAGTAGTGGGCGTCTGCGTGCATGTATGAGTCTGAAAAATATTTTAAAAGAAAAAAAAATGATGTGAGTCGCCTAGACAAATGAAACGAGCTCGACCGCTCGAACACGATGTAATATCGAATCGCGATCCGAGGTTATTTTTAATACCAAAACCAATCGGACGCACCGTGTAAAGACAGAGAGAAAAAGAGAGAGCGAGAAGTAAGAAAAGCAAAGAAAAATTGATAAAGGAAGGAAACAAAAAATGTATGAAGTATCCTCATGGGCAGTACGTGTCGCGAAGCTGAATGAAAAGTTTATCATCAGCCAACACACCATATATATTAATAATAAAATGTAAACTATTACATTCATTTACGCGGCACGGACTGTCGAATGAATGCTAAGCTAACTGTAAACTAGATGAATTAGTTGCTAATAATATACGTTATATATATATATATATATACACACACACATATATATGTAAATTCCGCATATAAGTTATGCAATATGTGTATATATTGTGTGTCTGTATATACATATTATATGTATGTGTCCGTATATATATATACACACGACTTGAATGAAAATAACGCGCTGACGTACAGTGCAACGCGTGACATGCGCAAAAGATATCGTGTGGGAGCACAATGAATACCTCCAAAAAAAAACACCTTGCATGCATACAATTTCCTAAACTAAAAATTGACGAGATTAGAATTCAAAGTCGAAGATATATGTGAGAAACGTTAACGAATATGAAAAATCGGACACGAGAGCAGGTGCATCCGTTTCTGTCGTACGATTCTTCGGGAATATTTTGAATTGTTTACAAGGTGTAGATGATAATTAAATTAAAAAAAAAAGATGTAAGACGCGCAAAGTGACAGCGCTTAACATAGAAGATCGTGCAAGGAGAATAAGAAAAAAAAATATATATATATACACACCAAAACAGCAATCTTATATATTATACAGTTTACTATTCTGAGATGCTATTTACTTTTTCGAGCGGTGTATTATTATATGGTTATTATTGTTAATATTATTATGATCGTCGTATATCGTTCTTATATACCGCGTACACAACACTAATGTTTCATTTTATACACACTGTGATCGAGTACGTCCTCTGTTTACGTGAGAGGAACAAAGAGATGAGAAGGCGAGAGACTATTTAACAAACAAAAACGACAAACAAAAATTATAAAACCTCCGTACGTCGTGAGGTTGCGCGCAAAGTCAAGAAACAGACAAAATAATTATGATAATAATGTAAAACCACGTGTAAATGAAAGAGCAAGCGATAGAAGACCGCGCGCGCGCGCGTGTGTGTGTGTGTGATTGAGAAAGAGAGAGAGATACAAAGAGAGCCGAGATAAAATTGAAAGAGAGTCAAACAAGCGTGTAGAGAGAGAGAGAGAGAGAGAGAATGTCTTTTTTATTGTTATTTTTGTGTTATGTTTGGGTGAAAGAAAAAAAAAGGATAACTGGAGGCTGTCCAAGATGGCAGATTTAAGGCGAGAACGGTGGAAAGTCAAAAAGAAAGGTGGCGGGACGGGTTGGAGGGGAAAGGGGAGAGTGAAGGCGTAGGACGAAATAAAAAAAAACGGGCCTTAATATGTACCTGAGTCGCGATAAAAATTGATTTCAATCGTGCAGTAAAATTTTGTCATGCGACGAACAACCCCCACCAAAACTAAAGAAGAAAACAAAATAACGTTTAAGTCTACGACTTTTTGAAACGGGTGCATGATTTTCGACAAGAAAATCCGAGACTGCTCGCAGCCCTCCACTTTTTCTTCTCGAGCCCACTGTATGTAGATAAATTGACGGGGGAATAACGCGTAAAATAAATCAGGTTAAAATCAAAAGAAGGAGAGGTAGAAGGAAGACACGTGAGAATATACAAAAAGCATGGGGGAATATACAACAAGCTCTCCGCTGAGAGAAATTGTCGTGCGCGAAAAAAACGTCTTTACGTCTTCTTTTCAGTTTGCGTATGTATCTCGTTGAACCATTATGAGTTACAGATATATATTAGAGAGTCTGTGAAATAAGGAAGAGTGAGACCATAGAGGAGTGTTTTAACCGTGAAAAATTTGTTTTGATCGTTTCCACTTATGGTTTATTTATCAATTTTTTTTTTATCACGTTACATTACGTTTTACCGTCTCTTATATTTTTCCCTTGTTTTATGTCCCTTTTCTTCAACTTCTTATTGCTTCTCCTTCTGTTATACTTCTTTCACGAAATCATCGTCATTGACCTGATCATTATTCTTATGTCAATCGTGGAGCCGATCGTAGGCAGAAAATTGACGAAATTCGTAGCAATGAATATAAGAGAGAAAAAGAAATGGGTATCCGATTGTTTAGACTGAGAATGAATGCATTTTACAAGGAATTTGAGAATCACAAAGGCAAACAAAGAAAACATAATTATCACTTACACACATAATATACACTAAGCATACATGACGTGTGGGCCCCATCTCCATTGAAGTCTCGTGAAAATTTCGTTCATTATTTAACTATCTTATTCCTATCTCTTTCACGATGTGTTACGATAATTCGTATCTAGCGATCATAAGCTATCCCAGCTGATCGAAGATATCGTCATTCCTTTTAAATTCATCTTCAAATTGTATTATAACAGTCGCGTAGATACAGCTCAATGGTAGATGAGATGGTGCGTCATGATGACGACGATGTACTAAATAAAGTGGCGTTAATGACACCTAGTATAGCAAGAAACAGAGAGCAAAAGAGAGAGATAAAGATATATCGATATATTAAAAAAACACATATATCGATATATATATATATATATATATATATATATATATATATAATGCGAGATATATGAGATCTGAAGTTAATAAGCCCTGAAGCTCACTCGAATGATGAATATGTGATGTGATGAAATGAGAGTAAAAGAGAGAGAGAGAGACAGAGAGGAAACACAAATACCTTGAAAGCCAACTAATATCCCTTAAGGCGAAGATACGAACCTGCCACGAATCAAAAATACTGTATAATATCAAACGAACGTTAGTGAACTATTAACAGAATGCTGAGATCTATTTTTTAAGATGCGATTGTATATTTTTCTACTAAGGCAGGCCTTAGTGAGAGAGCTGCGACATAAAAGCGGAAGCGGGTAATGGTATGGATTGCGATCTTTCTCGAAAGAACAAATGATAAGTGTCAAATGAACAAGTCGCGAAATCGCTGGCGATCGAAAAAACGTAGAGCCGGAAGTAACGCGTGGCTGATTGTGTGAATCTTAGAAAGAACGAAACTGAAGAGCGGAGCGAGAGTGAGCACGAGTAAAATGATGCCGAAGCGATGAAGTCTACATCCTCTTTGTACATAATTGATATCCGTAGTAGGAGTGAAATGTCGAAGTTGGGACTCGATACGACGATCAAGCGAGGTAGCAAGTTAATGTGATGCGTAAAAATAGTCAGACCCTGGGTACTGTGGGAAGATATTTAAGATATTCGCATGTTGCGAGCGTGGATGAATTATAGAGTCGAGTGGGCCGTAAGGATATAGAGCGAGCGAATAAAAGATCTGTGATAAAATAATAACTATTTAAACAATGATAACAAGCAGAAGAAAGAAAATCGTTTAGGATGGGACTGGGAGGAGAGAATTTCCCAAACGAGTGCAATGGTTTTTTTTTATCGTCGTCCACGATGACAATTCCATCGATCGATATTTGATGGAGGAAATCGATGAAAAAAAAATATAATGAATAGAGGTATTGATTAAGCATTCAATAACTTCAATAACTAATCAGCTTGGACATTCGCGTTTATGAAGGTACCTGCGCTACTCGAACTTTTTGGTACTTCGCCGATACGACGATGTTTGCACCATCATTGAGACATGAGGAGAGCAAAGATATGGAGCAAAAATCGTTACTGCGATCGGTCGATCGTCATTTTGAAAATCGATAAAGTCGCACCAGAACCGCCGATCGCCGCGAAAACCGCGACATTCCATGAGTTATCCGTGGTTGGCTAACCGGCGTGCTTTGCGAACGAATGATCGATGCTCGTTTCTTCTTTTTTTGTTTATTCGTTTCTTTTATTAGGGAGGGAACGAGAAAAAGAGTAAAAGATTAGCGCGAGCGCACGTATACTTTATTTATATAAATACACGCAGCTACGAAGTCATACAGAAAAACATATATAGATGAGTACGAATAAGAGCGATCATTCCATGATGAAAATGTAGATTCGTATGTTTTTGTTGGTGCCCCGTAAAAAAAAAGCGATGAGAATAAGAAAAAAGGAAATAAAGAGGAAACTGTGGAATTGGCCCCAGTACACGGGAACTTGAGCTATGCATATAGTATAGATATGTATAGATATGCCATATGCTTTGGGAAACGAGAACAATTTTTTTTTTATATGACCCAAATGAGTACTCTTTGGGCCTCCACGAGCAGTATTATAAGTTCCTATTTGAAAGAAATGAAAATATGTGTAGTAGTGACGATTACGACGACAATGCCACTCTGCACGATTGTAACGCTGTTACAAATCGCCGTAATGGCGTACGAAACAAATGAGCAAAATGCGAAATTTGGAGTTATTTTAAAAAAAAACGCAGGACAATTACACCTATTGTTAGATTATACACACGGTTAAGATATGAAAAAAGACAACATGTGTCATATCGTGCAGCACGGATATATATATGGATATAGACACACTCAGACAGCACTCTTCCGTTTTAAAAGATAGGGAAGTAAATAGAATTATTATTATGATAATAATGATAATAAAATAAATGACCACGAAATAACACTCGTCTATACTCTGAGCAAGATACATTCATTCCAAAGATACGTGAGTCTTACTAGAATCGTTGATTTATAACTTTTCAAGCGTGTACTGTATGCGTAAGAGAAAGAGAGGGAGAGAATTGATTGATTGATTGTTTATTATGCCGTAGAGAAAGCTGTACGTAAGAGAGGGAGAACGAGCTAGAATTTTTGGCAATTTTTCAAGCAGCCAGTAAGTTGCGACAAAAGTATCACTGTATATACGTTTGCATCGAGATTCTGTACCAGTTCCAAGAGAGTGAGCGAGGAAGAGTGACAGGGAAGTGATATGCGGGTACTGAGAGAAAGATGAAGTAGAGAGAGAGAGAGAGAGAGAGAGAGAGAGAGAGAGAGAGAGAGAGAGAGAGAGAACTCTAAATTAATTGAACTCTAAAACCCCTTAATTATTTATTTTAAGTTTGGTTTGACTCTACTTAATGAAAGTTTTGTTTTGATGTTTTAAGATAATCAATCTACTATTTAAAATTTGAATTAGACAAGAACCATAGTTCTGTTTTGTCTTTTGAGACTCTATTTATTTTCCCCTTTTGACCTTGAAGACTTAGTCTTTTGAGATGGTCTCTTCTCTTTCCAGAACACTTTGATCAGAAGGATCTGTCGTTCTGAAGTTACTTGATTAGTCCATGAGCTTTTCTCCAGGCATATGAACCTATGAGATCTTCTTCTCTTTGTCTCCTCGCTTGAACCTTTTCAAGATCACCACTCTCAGTCCTTCTCCAGATTATAGTTTCTGTTGAAGTATGTTGAACGATGTCCCGATTTAGTAATGCGTGAGTTCTGAGAATTTCAGATATTCTAGCTCTTTTATCTGGACTCAAGTATATCATTGTCTTTGGTCTAATGTATTGATCAGCAATATCATAATGATATCTTGCTGCTTTTTCAAGCCACTTTATGACCGGACAACGATTGTGGTAAATCACTTTGGTAATGTTCACTGCGGTTTCGCAATATAAACATGACCTATCATCGGACCTGTCCGCTTTTGGAAATACTAAATATAATATCTCCTCTTGTGTTAGCATCGCTTCCGCAACGACTAACTCTAGTACGAGACCTGGATCTTTGATGATGTTGTTTAGAATTGAAGAGTCCAGCTTTGATGTCAAATCCAACTTTGCTTTGGCTCTAACGTCAGGCTTTGACGAAAACATAAGTTTAATCAAGCATTCAGTTTGCCTGCTGTCGAATCTATATCGTCTAGTTACTACAATTCTATTTGTACCTATCTTCTTTAAGATGTTTTGAAGTACAGGATTTTCTGTTTCTTCAGCCCATAACCCGTCTGTTGCATTGTCAATAGAGCCGTAGAACCCTTCAAATACTAAACTCAATGATCCTATTTCCGAGATGATAATATTTTCGGCTGCACTTATGAAAAGTGTTCTATGAATCATTTCTATTTTAGATTTGTCTTTGGTTTACCCTACAGGTTTTCTAAAGACTTCGCTTTTGACTTTGGCTAGCGTGCTGTGTATAGTCCTATTTCCAATGTTCTTTAGAGCAGCTAGAATGCGTTGAAGTCGTAGCTCGTGATGTTCGACTACTTTCAGAGAGAGAGAGAGTGAGAGAGGGCGGGGGATAGGGAGAGGGAGATAGCTAACTTGAATGTACTTTATTTTCGTGTAATCACGAGGTGACGCTATGATGAATAATCAATTGCACAATGGGACAACGAAACGTGAATGACAAGACATGCGACTAAGTGAGAGAGCAATTATATGAGTTTAACGGTAAAATATAAGAGAAATAATGAAGGATGTAAATGGATTAAAAGAAAATGGCGTTATCGTGTGGCCTTTGTCGAGATAAACATTTTCGATCTTTGATTCCGTAAAGTCCCGCGGGGTTGCTCCATGTCGAGTCTGTCGTTATACATTATATATTATATATATATATATATAGTGTTTATACAGTATATATACATATAAGCACCTATGATATAATATATCAATAATCACACCCATAATATACGCCTGTGTATATTTTATATAATTTTCTCTGTCTTTTTTTGTTCCTCTCTTCTTTTTACTTTTGCTTTGCTATCATGTTTTATTTTCGATTTCGTGTTTTCACTCATTTTTTAATTTTGGCATCCCCTAAATTTTTGGGACGCACGTACGCCGCATTCTTAGCAACGTTTTACACATGCGATTCGTCGGTGTGTGATTAATCGCCATTGTAAACGTGCTGTAGGTTTAGAGTAGAAAGAAAAATTGATACAATGACTAAGCCAGGGCGAAGAGGAGTGGGAGAGAAGAAAGGAATTCGTGAATCCTCAACGAACTGTGTTTAGTATGCGAAAACAAATATATAATATAACAATAATACGTATTCGCTTGCGAATTGCGTATTGTCGTGATGCGTGTACAAGTTTCTCGATCGTCATACACATTAATAAAGAAACGATCGAATGCTCGTACGATAATACATAGATCGGTAATCCATTATCGTGAAAATATTGTATAAAAGTTTATATGAGGATTTAGCAAATAGTTTGCGGGCTAGAGGATTCTCAGAAGGATGCAGGCAGGTATGTGTGTATATATATATAACAAGAAATATATATATACACAGTATTATGAGGTTCTAGAGGACGCAATGCCGTCATGCGTCTTGTCACAGCAAGTGCCAGCCCTTGCCAAGGACACTTCTGAAAAGTCACCCCGTCGTATTTTATTGTACTCCTGCGACCATAAAAACAAAATTAATGCACACATGCCCATGTATCGAACAAAAAACATTGACCATCAGTATTTGTTTCTGAAACATTTCATTCGAATCGATCATAAAAAAAACAGTCGATAATTTTTACCCTATTGCTGTAATAGAAATAAAAATTCTCTCGCATGTATAAAACAATATTAAAGAATATATCGATTAATAAATCCATGTATGGTATAATATCTAGCTTCATGTATTATATCCTTTAATTTAGTATAGATCTGCGGAAGTTCAAGCAGCACATAAAACTTGCATCTAAAGTGCTCCTTGACGCACTGGTGATCGCTCTAGGTGGATTTTCGAAAGTCCCGGGGTCTCTGCTGATTGGCTGTTGTTGAGAAGGTGGCTGAAAGTGGGGAGCATCTTACCATATACGTTTGAGTAGTGGGGAAGTATTAGCAGTTGCGCGCGCTTCGCACGCGCATGTGGTGGTGGGCGCGTGTCGGGTGGAATGCGCAGAAGCACGTGGGATTTGTTTAGACAATTGTCAATCTCGTTTGGTAGTGGTTTGGTATTAACGAAGTCCCTGGGGCCCTTCCGGTAAGCCCCGTAGCGCAGAGGCGGCACTTCCCTGGTGGGTCGGTTTACGTGGTGGCAGTGGCTATGGTTCACGTGGAAGGGGTTGTGCTTAATGGAGTGGGGATAGAGCCCAGGATTTCCACCTAGAGGGAGCAAAAGAACATCAGCGGAATAAGTCCGCCATATTGAATCACTCTCGTTAATTTTTGCGCGGAGGCGCGCCGCGAGAAATTTTTTCCTTGAAAAAAACGGCATATCTACGGCCGTGTTACCGGGTACACGACCTCAAGTACTATCCCCTACGGGACATCGCGAGTTCCCGGATCACCAGGAATTGTCCGCGAGTTCGGTCAATCCTCCGGGAGGATGTACGACACCCGGGTGCGAGGGGCCCTCGCGGAAACGTGCCGAAATTGTCGTGCGTGTACGATTTCGTGCCTGTAGAAAATTGTGTATGTCGTTGAAGATTTACTGTTCCTTGTGGTGTGCGCCTTTCGGTATATACCCAGTGGTACAGAAGTTACTTGCTTAAAGTACAGTGTACCGCCATCTAATCTCATTGTGAAATTACACACAGATCAAGTAATATCTGGATTAAAGGAAAAGAGACAAGCTCTGCCACTAAGATTCACTGAGCTTCGTGCTGATGCGTGGCGCGTAGCGCCTCTAGTGTATATAATAGTGTACTCTTTAGTGTACTTCGATGTACTACGGTGTACTAGTGTATTACTAGTGTAGTAAGAGATCCACGACACAGTGGAAAGCTAACCGGCTGCTTCCCTGCCTGCTTGGTCGGCTCTTTCGACAAGACTTCATTACGTTTGTCTGCCTGTCGATCTGTATGGATTCTACTGGCAGCTAAGCCGATTTCGTTTCTCCGTTCGTTCCCACCAAACTCTTTGGGATAGGATTGTGTGTTCAAACGATTTACGCATATTCGGAAGAAGCTTCGTCGTAACAACAGGTACGTACCGGCTTGGAGAGTTGTGGGCGTATTGTGTGTAAAAATAATTGTTTGATCAAGAAATACATTGTTGTATGTACAGAATGTTTGGTTATGACGAGAAATGATTAACTTTAAAATAAGCGTGTTATGTATACTATACACAAAATTGTGTAACGTAGCTAAAATTTCAAATCTATGAAATATCTGGCAATTGCGAAATAATTGGAGAAACTACGAAAATTTCTCTCATGCTGTAGTCTGTCAGCTGTCATAACAGTGATAAAAATACGCGGTAAAAACGCTATTGATGTTCTTGAAGGAAAGAGAGGATAATTAATAAAGGCGAGGAGAAGGGAAGAGAGACGAAAACATCTTGTTAGCACAGTTTTGGACAATTTTAGTGCTAGAAGCGTCATACCAGGGGTGCCGATGGTCACGTGATCGGTTGTAAGAAAATGGGGCGGGAATTAGGCAGAGTGTACTGCCACCCTTATAATACAGGACCATGTATACGTCTAGAGGTTGTTAGGCCGGTATATTCACAAGATTCTAAGTTAATGAAAACGGCTACTTGTTTATATACTTATAAACGTATGCGCATACGGATTTTTGAAGAATAGCGTATGGAGGAAAAGTATACTACAAGGAAAATCGTATAATTAGGGAACCGTTGGTTGGATGAGACGATGGAGGGTGAGCCAAAAAGAAAATAAAAAATCCCCGCAAATACACCTCGTGGGTGGTAGACATCAGGACGTGGGGTGAGAATGGGTGGCCAGGGCTGGCTGCCCGTGGTCCCGGTTGAAAAATCGATTTCCCGTAGGGCTCTTGACGTGAAGGTGGTCGTTTCAACCGGTAGGCGACAGAGCAATGGTCATAATTTGCAAAAATTTCTAGAAAAACGTAAGAGTGGGATATGTTCGATTACGATGTATAAGCATGTGTATACAGGAAAATATTATATAGCAATGATATTAGATGCAAGTGACTGCGGTGACGAGTCTATCGTTCTCATAGAACCTTTATTGAAGTATTTTTAAACTCTGTCGATCATTTTCGCAGAGTGCCACGAGGATGTCTTAAAGGATAGTATTAGGACTTGGCAATGTCTCGAAACAGCTGATATGCGCAGTAGTGGTATCCGAAAATTATTTTCTTTGTTAGATACTATGCCACTGCTATTAATATCATTAACTTTTCTTCCTGGTACTCCCTGAGAACCCCTGAAAACTGCTGCCGCTTTGCTTTGGGCCCCATTCGTCTCCCGTTATTATGTACGGACCTGCCTACCCGCTTCGAGTCTCGTACCGCTACGCTTAGCTGCCATTGTGCCGAGACGCCACTTCCGAAGCATCAAATTCAATTCCACGCTCGCACTTCATTCGAATACTTCCGCGACTTTCTAGTGTACCTTCATCTAGGATCTTCCACGAAGAGTTGGCTCTTATATCGCTCTGTAGTAACATTTCGAGTGCTACGGTAATATGTGGGTGGTAGGGTTGTGCCGCGTTTTCAAACAGACTTTAACCCGTGGAGGTTAGAATAGTATTTGTCTGCCGAACTGTTACCTTATACAGTACTGTTGGCAGTACTTTATACCTCGGGTATTAACGAAGGTACTGTGTCTGTTCAAATTTAACACTTGATTTTGCTAATGATTTCTATTATGAATTCACTAACCCGATAATTTATAACTAGAGTATTGTGTATACATTTTTAATATTGTGACTTTTAAGGGTTGCTCATGTTAATATTGTTACAGGGTTGTTGCACTGGGGAGAATGGAAGCCATGGACTTGGATGGGGATGCTGTAGTTGACCTAAGTGTCAGGTACGTGATGTCGATAGATTTTATTTTGTTTTTAATGTTTTCTAAATTTTTTTATGAGGCAGAAGTATACTTTGTGTTATCTTTAATAAGAAGGAATGTTGTAAGTGTAGAGTTACCTATCAACAGAAAATTCTAGTACAGATATGTATGCTTATGTAAAAAAGAAAAAAAAAACTTGTTTCTTATCGCGATCCACGAGTACTATACGTAGTATATAGATGCAATATTTTACGAGTTATATATCTTTCGTAAAACTGTCGAATATTGGCATAGCTAAAAAGAAATTGGTATTGAAAAAATCTTATTCCAGCAGTAGCGGAAGGAGGGACTCCCCGTCCGTGTCAACAAATTCTGGCGACTTGGGAGCTCCGTTGGATCTAGGAATACACTTTTCTAATCCAAGTTTGGAGAATAATATGCCGGAAGCACGAAATATACAAAATGCTGCAAGAGGCATCCTGGCACCAAAGTCCGGCGACGATAGGCGTCCACGTCGTAATCTGAGGCCGCGGACAGAACGTAGTTACGCTGAGAGTCCGGACGAACCACGTATTAATGGCTATTTAAATGGAAATGCTTCAGATAGCGACGAAGGTAATTTGCGACGATAAAATTAATAATATAGGTTATCCCTGAAATATTCAGCTTAAGGTAGGAGTATCGTTGCATCAAAGTCAAATGACAGACATTTTACAAACGAGGTTAAAACGAAAAAAAAAAAATATTCTGTGACAGTAAAAATAATTTGACTAATTATGTAATGCGATGAGCTTATATAGATATGATAATTATATTATCTTGATTTAAATAAAATACGTATCATTGCTGATTTGATACTGTCTTGACCAACTGGCATTATATGTATATGATCAGATGTTTTGTTTTTATATTTGTAACCTTTAAAAAGCCGGCCGATTTCACATTAACTTGTAATTCCTTCACGAAAGTATCGGTGACCCTACTTTTTTATGGATACACTAGATTATCTATGATTTCATTCACCAGTAGCAATTTTGCTAACGATGCTATCTAACCGCTAAATATATGAATAGTCCAATCGAAATGTAAAGTGAGCAGCATTCCTATAAACCGCCGTGTTAAATATTCATATTTTGACATTAAATTCCTCGGAAAATACATCGGTAAGCGCTCACGTGCTTTCACTATAGCAAAATTGTGGACTTAATCTTGTAAATAGATCAGGACTTTGATGTTTATCTTATAGTCGGTGCAACGATACTCCTACCTTGAATGGAAACTGTTTCAAAGACCACTTGTTCCTTCATAGGAGATATGCCGCCGTTACTTCCGATCAAAGAACTGTCTTCCGACGAGTTAGCCGAGCGCGAGAGAACACTGCGTAAATTGCGTGAGGAGCTCAGATCGGAGGAAATGAAGTTAGTGCTCCTGAAGAAGCTTCGGCAGTCTCAACAGCTTAAGGAGAACATAGCAGCGGTACCAAAGGTACCGAGTAAATTACCACCACCAGTTACGGTTCAGCCAGCAGCTCATAGGTAAGTGTCAGGGAAGTTACTGACGTAGACGGCATTTTTGGGTACACGGTATAGAATCTTCTTGATGGGAAGGATATATTTAGTCACAGGGCAAGCAAGGCACCACCACCGTTACTCAGAGGACAACCTGCACCTAGTAGAAGTAGTAGTTTACATGCGCCGCCTCCAGGAATGCTACTTCCACCAACAGCCGGACGTAGTGCGACTTCGAGTACGGGCATGCCACCGAATATGGTGATACCACAGCCACCTCATCCTCGAGGAAGGCCCACCACTGGTACACCTAATGTCCCCAGTTACCATGCACCAGCTGACAGGACTGAAAGGTCTACGAAGGACCCTACTCCGGCTCCGGCTCACCAGGTGTGTGCACATTTTTTTTTGTATTACGCTTTTTCGTAAGACTTTACGTGCTCGTACACGACCTATTCGTATATTCTGTCTATTTTAAGAATTTGTTTATCTGACCAAGGTATATAGACAGTATGGCATGGGCTAGGTGGTCGAGATACGCTGAAGTTATCGACTCTGAGCCTAGTTGGTTCCCTGGCGTAGGCATATAGTTAACGCGATGAGTTAGTTATTCATGATTATTGGCGAATAATTGACATATTTTTATGTATAATCATAAAGCAGCTTATTGGAAGTCAAGAAAATAAAGCTGTGCCACCGATAAATACACCCACCCCAATACCCGAGCAGGTACATACAAAAAGCTGGTTCCACGTTACAAAAAAAATTATTCCGAGATTATTGTTTTATGTAGGAAGCGCATAATTTTTTTTGGTTCTCTTTTGCTACATATAAGTCATCGAGTATGATATTTTTGTTCTAAACGAAACAAAAATTCAATTGATTTGCATTTAATCGTAATTTTTGTTTTCGCTATTCGAATGTCGATGTTAGTCGTCATTTTTGTTTAAAAAACAAAGAAAAGAATTTGTTGGAATATTTTTCGCATTTCACTATTTTTTATGAATACAGGAAAGGCCACGCGAGGATAACCAAACCCCGGCTCAACGTCAGGCGGCTGCGAAATTGGCTTTGAGAAAGCAGCTGGAGAAGACTCTTCTTCAAATACCTCCTCCAAAACCACCACCCCCAGAGATGCACTTCGTGCCGAATCCCTCGAATACGGAGTTCATATATCTCGTCGGGTTAGAGCACGTCGTTGACTTTATTACAAAAGAGCCAGCTATACCACCTCCGCCGGAACCATTCGAGTGTACTCAGTGCAAGACAGACTTCACACCCGTCTGGAAGTGGGAGAAACCAGCGAGCAGTGGTAAAAAGGAAGGACCTAGGGGACAACACGCGACGTTCCAGAGACCACCAGCTGGTCGTGATCCCAGGGTCATTTGTGAGCACTGTGTAACGACCAATGTAAAGAAGGCACTCAAAGCGGAACACACTAACCGGTTAAAAACAGCTTTCGTGAAGGCTCTTCAACAAGAACAGGAAATAGAGCAAAGATTAGCCCAAGCAGCCTGTCCAAGTCCGGATCCACCAGCTCCAAAGCCGGTTCCGAAGGCGGCTACACCAACGAGAAGAGTAGCGACACCACCCGCGCCGCCACCGCAGGTCCCTCAAGCGCCGCCACCAGCGCCGACGCCTCCTGCACCAAAACTCCAAGAGCATCCTCTGGTGAAGCTAGCAGAAAGTGGAAAATTCAGTCCTCATCACGCTGCTGCAGCGGCAGCCCTTCAGCAACAATTACTCAGAGGTAAGTCTTTTGGTGCAGTTGTCTTTATGATAACCTAATCAAACCATGATTATTATCATATCTGTAACTCAAACCTGACGAACCTTATTCGCAGAATTGGCGAAGAATCCAGTTTCTGGGTTGCCGCCGCATCAGCCGCTACCAGCGCACATGATGCCGCCATTCAATCCGATCCTATATCCTTATCAGCTAGCGATGGCGCAGGCCGCCGGAGGCAAGGGCCTCGTCGAGTTACAACGGCAGGCTGCTGATCTTCAGCGTCAATACTTGCTTGACATGATACCCTCGCAAGCATCCCAAGGACAAGGAAGTCAGGCCCCACCGCGGGCTCATCCTCATAATTGGAAGACGTAACCGACGGACGTGCCGAAACGCTGAACGCTAAACGTTTTCAAGTGCGGTTGTTTTAATAACTGAATCGCGCGGACTCGCAAACGAGGGTGCTCGAGAGTAATAATAACAACAACAAGGAATATAAGCCAACGTTGCCGTGCGCGAATCTCGGAGATACGAATAGACACACGAGCCATTACCTAACTCAACCTGGAAAGCTGTCGAATTTGCTCATTAAAGATTTCTCCAATTATCATAGCATATATATTTTATTTCCTGTAAATGACGTCATTTGCGCGTACAGTTTACTTTAACCGTTATAATCTTAATCTAGAAAAAAAATATCTTGCCCGTTATACGGCCGAGTTTATCATACTAGTAATGAGATTCCTACCAATAAGAGGTTCCTGTGTACTACTACGTGTGTTTGACTGATCTTTCCAGGAAGAGGTTATTTTGAGGTTAACACGTGTGCAAGAGCCAAGGGTCTTCATCAATGAAGTTAAAACGAAGAGGTCGAAGGAGTTTGAAAAAAATGAACGCTAATAAACGAACGGGTGCATAATGAATATGGTTTGACGAAATCGGCATGTTATGCACTCTCAGGAGTAAACATAATTATTAACAATTATTATACGATATTGCAATTAGAATGGAGGAATTTGTAAAGCTCTAAGACAGTAATAAGTGTTACACGATTAACTCGTTCGTAATGATTAATTAAACAATAACGATGAATGGGGGTCACGAGAATAACGCACTCGCGAAAAGATCAAGTGCACCGAGTGAATCGAGTAAGCAGCAAGGAGCAACGACAGAAATGGGAAAGATCTTTCACAATTTGTAGAATTAAAAACAAGAAGAAAAAAGTAAATATCTCTTCCGTTTGTCAGAAAATTTTATGTACACTCATGAACACACGCAACGCACACACATACCCATGGTCTTGCGGTAGTACCTGTACTTTACGTATCTTCTTTTTTTTTTGCAAAAATTAATTATTTTTTAAGATGGACGTTGACGTAACCTTGTCGCGCTCACCCACAAGAACAAAAGAGTGTGTGTATAAACGTATGTATGAAACTGAGTGGCTTAATTTTCACCGTGCAGAGTTTGAACAGGAGTTAAGCAGCCTCATTTGTCAATTCCATTCAACTCCTATATATGATTGGTTAACTCTGTTTAAACTCTGCACGTTGGAAACAGCCAATGTGTACTTGACGACGAGTTTGTTCTTCCTGGTTTTTTTCTTTCATCTTTTCTTTATATTTCTTTAAAAAAGCAATTAGCAAAGCATTTGCGTGTCTGATCTTTGACGAAAGTGACGATGAGGTCAACTGAAGAAAAATCTCGCATTTGTAACATTTTGCATAGCTCCGAGAGTGTTGCTGTATCGCAAGAATTTTATTACGAGTATAGTATATGTGTGTATATATAATATAATATGTGAAACAAAAAAGGTACATATTTCTGATCTCTCGAGTATTTAATAATTGAATGATACTGGTACTTTCATTTGTCTCTTTGACCGCGTCATTCCGCGACCATACGTTCATTTCATATTTGAATTCTTTCCCACGAAAGCAGTTGCTCTTCCTTTCTAGTTGAAAATGCAATCTATGAGATAAACTTAATTTTATAATGGGCCGATCCAACAATCGATATGTTTCTGTACACACGACTTCGTATGCCGGAAACCAAGTAAATCCAAAAAGTGTCATAGACAAACATAAAATTAAACCTTTACAACCGTCAAAATGTCAACGCTGTTAGACATTTCTTTTTGTAGTCTCGATGTTTCTCAGTTACACAAAAAGATAAGAGAATTTACCAAAAGAAAAAGGAAATAGGTAAAAGATGGTTGAGAGTGGGAGAGATGAAACGACAATGATAAGGGAGCGAGAAATACATACATGTAAACGTTATAGCCCTACATACGTACACATATACATAGACATTTAGCATAATTCCTCTTTGTACTACCATGATAGTTCTTTGAGCTACTTCAAGAGAAACGAAAGAAAGTAGCAAACAAAATATGCAAAAGTACTCTCTACGTATATGGTACGCCGTAAATAAGTCTTACAAGCTGCATAATAGATATTGAAATCTCTCTCTCTCTCTCTCTCTCTCTCTCTCTCTCTCTCTCTCTCTCTCTCTCTCTCTCTCTCTCTCGCTCTCACACCCACTC
>JARQTJ010000476.1:12473-40819 GCA_030142635.1 Trachelus troglodyta
AACCTTGGATACAAATCTCTTTGTGAAGAACTATTTAGACGATTATCACAAAATTTGCGATCGCTAGAGTGCGAACGACCTTTTTTTGGGAATTTGAAAACGCCATAAAATCCGAGCCGCAGCTTGAATCATAACGAAATTTATGGTTAATGAATGTATTATAGAGCTGCATATGCCTGCAAAGTTTAGGGGATGTAGCTCAAACCGTTCTCGAGTTATACACGTTTGAAGTTTAGGAGGCCATTACACACACACACATACATCCGGACATTTTCTCCAAACGTGTTTTCTCGACGTTTTGGCACATTCTGACATGTTGCCATGAAAATCTCGACAGGCAAATTTTTCACCGTCACATAGCTTCCTCTATGAGGAAGCAAAACACCAGTTTTGCTAAATAAACAGTAATGACTAACACTAGCGGGTGCAGTGAATTAGGTACGGTCGAAAAGATTGATACAGTTTTTGAAAATAGCAACCTCAATAAAGATATTTTACGTAGATAAAAGACAACCTTGGTAGAGACTGGTACCGTTACTCCAATTTTTGTTATGGCATCGCAATTGGTCTTATAAGCACGGGCCTATTCATTATTTTCAGAAGGGAAATGTCAGGACGCATGATATTGTCAGTGATAGGTACTGGTAGAGTGTTTTCAAATTTTTGGCTAAACATCTTCTTTGAGCTACATATCAATCTACGTAATTTTTTTAACTTGATTAGGCTACTGTCATAGAAAAATTATAAAAAATTATTTGACGTTCCATCTAATATAGATGATAATCCTTTGTGAATTATTACTACTGTTTCATTCCATTTATGTACGATAAAAAGGCTAAAAGAAATTTATAATATTAAATCTTTTTTCAACCCCCAATATGATACGTTGCCTTCATCTGCTATGAAGCACAGATAGCGATAAACGTGTTCTCATCACATCTTGCGGTATTAAAATAAATATGTAGATTCAACGCATTGAGCTATATTCGCTATGTACATTAAAGCAAATGGAAATAAGATGCTTTCATTATTTTCCTATTTGTGGCATGAAATAAAATATAAGAAAACGACAAAAACATTTTTTGTTTCTCTTTGTCTTTATATAGTACTGAATCAGCTTACTTTTTCGTTAGAGAATTTAGTATGCATCGCTTGAATTGATTTTTCTTGACCTGATTATTAAAAATATTCTAGCCATGGTCATAACAAGATCTATTTTGGTGATTAACGAGAAATTCCATGATTCGTTATTGCAAATACCTACAATCCAAAATTATAGATTTTAATAAAAAAGACTGGCGGTTATCGTGACTCATAAGTTATAATCTGCTTCCGAATAAAATCTTCAACTTTATATAATCAAACGTATATTTGTCCTCTTCTAAAAAAACCATGTTAGGTTTTTATCGAAGTTTCGATTGTAGCATTGTTGTCACTTTTCCGAAGTGCTCATTAGCTGTCGGTGTCGTCAACAGTGTACAATCGCCGAGTTCTACCTGAAGTCTGTTTCGTAGTGAACGCACTTCATGGCATCGGTTTGACAGATTGGGATTATGATGATCGTGGTTGCGATTGTGATGATGATTTAATAAATCAAAAGTGGGCGATTTGCGGAATATAAAAGGTTATATTATTGAATGAAACGGTAAAGTAGTTTCAGTGAAATAAATAAGACGGATGATATACAAGAGAATATAAGAGTTTTGTGGAAAATATATGTATCCGATTTTTACTGGGTTTACGGAAACTCATCTCCTGCTAATAAATTTTAATAAAGTAGTTAAATGATCCTTTGGATATTGTCAGTATACGTTATTTGTACTTGACGACGAGAGGATAACCTTTTGGAACTTTATTTTGATCGTTTTAGAGTGTTCAGTGCGAAGTGTCAAAGTTATGGAATTTGGAAAAGAGTACATTTAAGGTTTGATGGATAAATTAGTTGCCGACGAGATCATGATTATGTAATTTTGTAGTACAATTGTACAGTGGGATAATAAATTTGTATTCAAAGCGCTGCAGCACAAACGGACCTCAAATCGCGCGCGAAAGCGCTTGTCGCTCTAGTAAAATAAAAATATCATGGTCCTCTTGTATTAAATAACAACTATCCATTGACTAACGAAGAGTTTGTGGGGTTAGATCGAAGTTGGAGTTCAGAAACGTTTGACAAATAATTTACAGTGTTCTACACATAACTTACCTTGTTGCATGTGTCTTTAGGAATTAAGTACTAAAGCCAAAACATTTCAACCTATTAAAATTAATTAAAATAATGAGGAGAAAAAACAAATTTATTTGTTTGAAATTATGTATAGTAATGAAGGCCAACATTTGGAACTACATATGAATTGCCAAAATTATTGTAAATTTTACGATTGAAAATGAATGTTTGCAGAGAAATTAGTTTACCTGAACGAAATTTACCAAAATTTGATTTATTGTAGTAATGAGGTTAACTATTCAGAGTGTGACCAAAGAACATAATCATTGTTAATCTATTTGTCAGTGGAGTAAAGGTACCTGGTTGTAATCCTGCACCTTGGTTCTTGCTCTCTTTCTATTCTTATTTCAGGTAGTTTCGTATACATATAGGACCTATAGGGAACGAGTGATGGTCGCTCCCATAGTTCCTTGCGAAAATAAAAAATGACTCGCTTCGCACTGCACTCATATCTACACATACTCTTTTTATTTATCACTGTAAAATCGCTCAAAAAGGAAGCACACCGTTTTTATGAAAAAAAAATTACCAATTTAAGAATTGGCCACTCTGAAATATGCATAGTTCAAAGGGCTTATTCAAAGCTCTTATTTCTGTACTAGTCATTAAAATATCTAAAATAGAGTACAACCATTGTCCAAAAAAGTCCTTTTAAAACAGTTTTACGTTATTTCATAATCTGTAGTTTCTGCGACGCCTACACATTCCAAGATGTATGTAGGCACAGTTCTAATTCTTTTGCCAGAATATTATTCTTACTGCTGGTTATACTTTATGTAAAAGTCCACTGGATATAAAGTTAGAAATATGAATTCCACAGAAAATATTATCTATTTTCAAACACGTACTCTAATCAAATTAACAAATCATTTCCCCGAAAAAACTTTTTTTTTAATCGGAGTGAAATTCGTGTCAAAACAAATGCATATAAGAAGATAAATTGTTCGAGATCATTTTCGGCCAAATTTTACCTTACTGATGCTCCCCCCGTTTAAGAGGCATTTTCCCTGGAAAACGCATTGAGCAAGAGTGTCGTAATATAGGGGCGTCACTAGAAGTGCAAAGGACCAATCGCCAAACAGTCATAGCGCCTGCTCACCAATCAGACAGCTTTGGGCAACAATGGCTGTGCCTTCCGCTGATCCCGACTGTCGACAGTGTGAGTTAGTAGTCCTCAGGAGGCTTTATAAAATCCCTGCTGGTCACAGAGGAAAATACAGTCGCTCTTAAGCGCTGGATTCGGAGTCGTCGAGGAGCGTGCAGAAGTTTGAGAATCGTGAAACGAGCTTTAAGATCCATCATAAGTGTTAACTAAGTCATCTGACTCCTTCTACGGTGATCAGTGAAGTGTTATTGAAGATAATATCATAACCATAATTGAGTGACTGGAAGTTCCTCTTGGTGTCTCGTCAAAGAAGATGCAGGGCTATCAACGTAATTTCGAGGAGCAGCAACGAGATCAACGAGAAGAAGAGACCATCGTCGTAGACCTGGTACCACCGCAATATCAGCTGAGTCCGCCTCATAGTCCATTGCATGGGAACATGTCAAAAGCTCCCGAAAAGGGTAAGTTTTATATTTATATTATATTTTATATTCTTCACCAACATTGAATTTGCTCAAAATAAAAAATGCTCATAGGTGACGTACATATCAAAAGTATATATTTTAACAAGTTCACGGTATCATATTAATAGTTTCCACAGAATTGTCTAACATGGTGTTGATAGTCCAAGGGGTTAACGGCGAATTAGTAAGTTGACAAAAGATAATAATTCCTGGGTGTAATCCAATTGATAGTTGTCCTCGTAGGTATTTGTAAAACGTGAAGTAGGTAATGGTCAAAACCATAAAGGATTCTTCATTGGGACCTTACTGACAGTATTGCAATCCTTCTTAAGAATTTCGCTGTATCCCCGTGGTCCCGAGTTTATTGCGGTAATTATTTTACTGCAGTCCCATGCCCAATTTCAGGAAACTTAAATTTTTATTGACCGTAGATAATTTTCCCCTTAACTGGGTGCTGGGGTACATTATACTATTTGAAATTGAGTATAGTTTGATAAACCACGTTTCTGAATTAAATACGATTAATAGGTTACTGTTTTCTGAAACAAAAAAAATGGTTAATCATGCAAATCAAATAAGGTAGAAACCGTTTGATACGAGTGGAGAATGGGAGTATATGGAAAATAGAAAATGAACTGCTGACTGAAAAAATTTAGAAAAAAATGGTCCATAATTATATTGACATCACTGCTGCTTTATAAATTATTTCAATGATATAGCAAAAAAGAATTGTATAGGTTTCAGTTTGCAAATTAAAACTTCTAGACGTGGCTCAATTCCGGAAGCCATTTCTAACCGAAACGATTCGATATTTCAGAATCCTCGGGAACGCATCAGCCGCAACAACAACCATTATCCTCAATGGACCCGAACAGCCGACGTTACCGAACAGCATTTACTCGGGAACAATTATCCCGTCTTGAAAAAGAATTCCATCGCGAGAATTACGTGAGCCGACCACGGAGGTGCGAATTGGCCGCTCAATTGCAGCTGCCTGAATCAACAATTAAGGTTCGTACCCTCCTTACACGTATTTTATGAATGAATAGTATTCAGGCATTAGTTGTCCATGTTTAAATTTATCATGTTACAATGTTTTCATACTAGAATAATAATTGGTATAATATTGACTTGTTTTGATAAGTAGTACACCGGGTGTATAAAATTAATTCTCCGTCTTTTACATAAAATGCTTATTTTTCAAGGTAATCAATAAATAATTTTATGCGTACAATGTCACGTTCTAACGATTTTGGCGGTGTTCTGTTACGCGTTATTCACTTCCATAAACCTTGACTTCTTATTGATGAACACTGATGCCAGTTAGTTTCTCATTAAATATTCATTCTGTAGTAACAGAACTAGAAGTGACGTTACTACGTTCATAGCGGTTAATGCAAATAAATATTAGCCATTAGCACTTTGGCGAGATTTTTAATTAAATAACAGTTTCCGAGTAATTAAGAAAGTACACGAGTACACGCCCGGAAATTATGGGTTTTGCAGTATAGATCATACCGTAAAAAATTATCGTCAGACTGCAGTGAAATGCAATTAGATTAAAAATGTAGAAAATCTCGAGTTGAAGTTCCTTTGGAATTCTCTGTGTCTAGAAAAATCGTAATCATGATTTAAAAAGGATTCCGCAAATAGGATACTTTTAGCAAGACCATAAATAGGTTTTGTTTTTTAATATTCTTATAAGATACCAAGGAGTCTCCTCATCAACGATTCTGTAGTCGAATTTAGAACTCATGACGCCACGGCCTATTAAGATATCCTGAAATTATTCCGATTTGGATTTTTATAGTTTCCTCTTTTGAGATATTTTGATGAGATTTTGGAACTAAGAGTGCCAGCGGCTATAATCGGATTTCCTGTAACAATTCTGACTTTGTTGCGACAGATTTTCTAAACAATCTTTCAGACAAACATTCTAATAAACTTTCTGCATTGACTTCAAACAATTTAACGCAAGATTGTCAGTTTAAAAATGATAAACAGAAGTAGGTTAGTAATACATCGAATGGTATCAAGGGTAAAGGGTAAGTATCATCAATACATATCATCATCAATATCATCAATCCATATGAGTATGTGTGATGAGCCACCAGACCAATTGTAAACGTTGCTTAGATTAAGAGTTATAATAAATTATCAATATTTGTGTATACAGTATCAATAAGTTTTGCCGAATTCTCAAAAGATATAAATCAATAAATACACTTGCTTTTGAGTATATCGTAAATGGGGTTTGCGCATTATATATGATAATTAAATCTGCTGAACTGCCTAATATATGTATTGATGATACTCTCCCTTGATATTATTCGATGTATTACTAACCAACTTCTGTTTATTATTTTTAAACTGACAATCTTTCATTAAATTGTTCGAAGTCATTAGATGTATTGATCCCCTACGGAAAAACCATATACATATGTGAAAAATATATTTAAACATATAATATCAAATATATAATTGAATATACTAAAAAAATATTAAGTTAATTATATTGAGAAATATATATGGGGAAATATAGATAATTTTGTCGCTATACATATATACTCCCATATTTACCATATATTTTTCATATATACGGCTTTTACATACGGGGAGTGTCACACTCATCCTTATGAGCATCCCGATAATCGCAGGTTTGAATCCCGCTTCTAGCACTACAAATAAATTGATGTACCCAATAACCACGAGTAGGTACATATGCGGCCACATTTTTTAATATTTGTTTTAATTATAGTATTACTGTATTTCGAAAATTATATATTTGATATATTTAAAAGAATATTATTAATCTAGTAAGCTTTCTATACTTAATGATCCTGAATACACAGCACGATTTCTGTGAGGATTTTAGTTGTTACTTATAACTACAAGTCGTGTTATTTTGTAACATGCCAAGTAATGTCATTAATGTAACACTAGCTGTCTTATACTACCCGTGGATACGGTAATTGGTATGGACTTATATGTACCACTTTTGGTGTAAAAACGGTGTTAAATTTAGCACTATATTTTTTACAATGCAAAAAGGGCACGACGTTGAGTGTCAAAAAATGTACATAGCCTATTTGACTATTAATTATCCCATAGCAATATATACGCTTCCCAGAGTATAAAAAGAGAAAAATACTAAATGATCAATGACATTCTAAGTACTAAAGGAACCAGCAGTCACCCAGAAGTTTCATAAGGACAGGAAGATGGCTCATGAGTTGATATCATATAAGGCTGCTACAGTGGTTGCGACTACTTTCGTGTACTTATGTTTTTTTTCTTCTTATATACGAAAAGGAGTGTTGGCGGCCTTGATAGCTTTCTTGTCGGTTCGGCCATGTTTGATCTGTTATTATAACACGTAAGAGAAATCCCTTTGTTCATGTCTTCGTTAAATCACCAATCACCGAGGGTAAATATCTCGAGGAAGGCACAACTTCGATCAAAGTGCCGCCGGTCGGTCCGTTGGAACTTTTCATCTTTTGCCCCCCCCCCCCCCCACCATACTTACGGCTCTGAAGAGTGAGAACGCATCCAACCGACGGGCAAGGTGCTAAGCGGCTTGATTAGCGGGATGCTAGTAAAGGCCAGATTTCGGCAGCTTTGTGACTTTAATGGATCCTTTAATTTCCCAGGAGCTCCTGTCAGACTTTTATTTTTGATTGTTTTTTTTTACATCCTCTCCGTTTCTTTTCTCCCTGCAGCCACGAACTTTCATATTACTTCTAGCTCTCTTGAAGGGTTCCATTATAACTATAGGAGTTGCAGTAATCATAATAATTTTGAATTTATTAATGTTAACATATTTTCTGCCGTATAAAATAGTCCTTTTTAAATAGCGCCTGTACATTGTTTCCGGTGGATCATATCACATTGAACTTGTTAATTTTAGTTGCATAAAATTTGAACATGGAATACGCTTTATAAAACATATTCCGTCTTTCTGTTTTAGGTATGGTTTCAAAATCGACGAATGAAGGATAAGAGACAAAGGATGGCGATGGCATGGCCGTACGCTATATATACGGATCCTACATTGGCTGCAACCCTGTTAGCTGCAGCAACAGCAACCCTACCGCCACCACCATATCACGGGGCCCCCGGTTTGCCGCCTACGCACCTAGCGCCAAATTATCCTGCAGCGGCAGCAGCCGCGTATTATACAGCGCGTTATAATCCTTATCCAGCCACTGCGCCAGCGACGACATCGGCTGGACTTCACAGGCCACACCCACAGAGTCCAGCGTATCCTCACCACCATCATCTTCTTCAGCCTCACCCAGCCTTGCCGCCCCTGCATCTCTCAACTCTTGGCGTTCCTACCAACACACAGTCTCCATTCGTGAGTCCACCGACCTCTACCTCAGCCCCCACTTACCGTCCAACACTTCCGGAGCTGAGCCCCTCCCATTCGGACACATCAAGTGATTGTGACTGTGGTGCGGCTCATCCCCACTCCCACATACACCCTCTCTCATCTTCTGGAGAAAAGACTCCACCCCTCAAGCTTCCCACCACCATCGCCATTGGACTACCCGCGCAAATTCAAACGATCCAGAGTGCGTTTGAAAACAAAAGCTACTCAGGACCACTGAACACGTCAACGGTCTCTGCTACGACGAAAATTGACGCACCTAAACTATTTCAGCCTTATAAGAGTGATATCTCGGAAAAGGCGTAGATAGAAAATGGTCAGAGATATGAGAAATTACGATGGGCATCATAATGTTAGTTGGGCTCTTGGGGGTTTGATTTGGCCTTAGGTTTTTAAGAATTGTACAAAGTAGATATATTGTATAAAGATTTTTAAATTGGCTCTCTGTTGCGCTCAAATGCCGAACCAACTGCCAAAATAGTGTATATAAGCTTACCAAGGAATAAGATTAAGGTAATTGTAAAATTATTTTTCCCTGAAAAAAAAATACCTGTGTATTGTGGAATCGCTGTGCGACCTTTAGTTAGAGAAAGAGTTGTGTGACTGGTGTCTATTCTCTTTATAGATAGTCCCTAAAACTATGTACAGTCTTAGGTCCTTACTCATACCTCTCTTTTAGCGTTAAGAGACGTCTATTAGTCTCTCTTATCTATTGTGTTTACCGACTAATAGACGTCTCTTAACGCTAAAAGAGAGGTATGAGTAAGGACCTTAGTCTTTAGGTACCTATTTATTACAAAGCGATACTTGCTTTCCTATTCTATATAGTATTCTATTATTGTACTTTATATTTTTATTTCCTCAATACGAACATTAAATAATTTGCGACTAATTCAAATTCGTATTACCTCCAGTTGTTAAATGACACTTTATTGAAGATTATATACTCTTCTGAGTGCGGCATATAAAAAAGCGATAGATTGACGAAGGAGAGAATGCAAGTAAAATAAATAAATATTCTATAAATATTATAATCAGTAATTATTCTGGATATTTTATACACATTACCCTGACTCTACATATATTTGTATACATATATATATATGTATATATATTATCCTGCAGCCTGTGTCTATACCCCTTACAGCTATAACTACCTAAATTTCGGATATCCCATTGTGATTATGGAAATTCTAATTTGGATGACCTCTTAAAAACTTTTATCCGTGAATCATCTTAAACGGTAATAAAACAAATTGTTGTCTACATAAACAAGGAGTTTCTCCATCATTTAGTTTAGCCAAAGTATACGCAGAGTAGTTTCCGAAGGGTTGCCAAAATATAAGATGCAATGTATGTACACGCTAGTAGGTACCTATACTACCGATTGGTGTGAACACGGAGCATACATATGTATGGGGCAATTAACTCCCAGTATGAGAACATGCGATAGTCAGGGGAACAAGATAATTCCGCATGAACGCCAAGGATTAACCATCCAATAAAGCTTAATCTACCTCAATTGTAGCAATGTTTGCTAAACTTACACTTTCAAACCGTCAAAAATTCCTAGAGTTTCCAACATAATTCGTATATATGTTTAAAAATGCGATTTCATTGATTTTAATGAGCATGACACCCTGAGTTTGTTCCAATTTGCAGATATGAATTGTAGCTACGATATCAAATTAAAATAGACTGCGAACAACAATGAATGGTACAAGTTTAACATTTAAAGTGCAGATTCAGATTTGGCTTCAGGTTCAAATGGTAACGTTAAAGTGGAAAGCAGCTGCTTTTCTATAGGTCCGAAAATTTGACGCTCATAAAATAATAAAGCACCCTTGAAATTTCATAAAAGCAATGGCCGTACATCTCCTGTAGGAAAAACGCTAATCTACTGTCGTAAATACTAAACGAGTTGTTTTGTATGAGTTGTGTAAAAAATTATCGAAAAAATTTTAAATATTTTTTCTTGTATCCTATAGTTTTACAGTGAACCAATATTAGCCAATAGTTTTCTTCCTATTTATCACGCCGCTCTTCATCCATCAACCTCATCGCCTACACCACGCGACATCTACACGCAGATAAATGGCTACTAGTGTAATGGTTACGATCTCAACTACAATTCTAGTAGCAAAATTACAATAATTCTGTTCAAATTTTACAATTATCATTGTAACTTTTACTATCTTACTTTACATATCTTGCTAGAATTGTTGTCATTACCAATAACCATTGCTTCAGTAATCGCCTCAACTATACATTTTTCTCCAAGTATGTATTCATACATGCGTGTTTGTACCATTTTTCTTTTTAGAAAAGTGTTCACATATTATTTGAAACATATTTTTATTAGCCTATAATAACTTTTATTCTTATACAGTGATAACCGTCTTAAGGAAGGTGTTTGGTTTGTATAGTTGAAAGAAATGCATTTTCATTTTTTACATTTTTTTAATACCATGTATATCGAGAATGTGTTCCCATGGTGGAAGTAGACAAGGTGTGGTGGTTCTCGAGACGCGTTTTCGAACCTACTGCGCAGCCAATAGCACCGGCCATTTTGTAACATGTATATAATGTATACCAGAGTGTACATATAAAGGTACTATTTCATGCACGCGACCGCGACAACGAAGGAATCACGCTGTTTGGTTAAAAATTGACGGGATGTCAATTTTTAACATCAGCGTGATTTCTTCGCGCGACAACTGTCGCGGTTGCGTGCATGAAATAGTACCTTAACAGTACATACTACATCATAGCTAAACTTCCCTAGACCTAGCCAGTGAATTGGAGTGTTTATATCGAATTTTTAAAAATAAATGTAAGTAATTAAATTCTAAAACAATTTTGTAAACGTGCAATGTTGTTACTTCTTAAAAGTAATCAAATATCCAAAAATACATTCTGCATACAGATTAAATGCATAGTTTACCGCTTCCCTCGTCGAGTGATTCTAACCTCACCTTCCTTTAAAATTCTTAAAGGGATATACGTCTCCCTTTTCACTTTGATGCGATTCCCATATGCTTTTTCTATTATTTTTATGCAATCAGTGTACGTGTTTAGCTTCATATAAAAAAAATTCGATGTAATGTCGGTGACGACAGCAAACGATTTCGAATTCCCGCTGGTAATGGCCGCCGCTGTTGTCACCTTTCCCTATTGGCTGTTTAGTATATATACGCAGTACCACACCTTGTCTACTTCCACCATGGATTCTCCTTTTCAAATTGACCTACGCATGTGGTGTACAAGCCGTGCGAAAATGTTGTCCCGTCGACATATCAGTGAGGACATATGTATCTGGGTTTCTGTAAAGTCTTATGCATTAAACACAGTTGCGTCGAGTCTTTTAAAATCACTCTTCACTGCGGTCGAGTGATCCGTAAAACTTTTTAAAAACGATAAAAAAAATTTAGCAGTCTTCGAAATAAAATACACGTGCCACTATTTCAGGTTATGTTGGCTTATACCCGTTTTCTCGGTTCAAATCGAAATATGCATTTATTCATCAATTTGAAATACGTTCAACGGAGATGAACCACCCTCAAGTTGAACACTCGAATTCCCACACAGCATTTGATATTCATAGGATATCCCAATTTGGTTGTCGATATCCACAGGACATCCAGAAAATATCTTCAATATCTAAATTGATATCCATAAGATATCCAAAGTTCCCACTTGTGGATATTCTATGGATATTCAGTAATTTCTCTGGAAATCCATACATTTTTTAAATACATGTATCACAAATGATAATGTATCTTAAATATAAAATTAGTATATGGCAAGGTCATTAAATAGTTTCTTCTGCATTGACATATCTTTAGAAGAATGGAAATCGTAACAAAAGAACTTTGCCTGCCAGTTAAACATCTTGTATGTCAAGTTTTACATCATGATATGAAAATTTCACTTTTCGTTGACACTAGTGGAATATTATCGGATTGACCAGTAGTATACCTTTGTGAGGTCCTTAATTGATTACCCTATCGCCATTTATCCTGTCTTATTTCGTATTCTTCCGAATGCAACGGAGCAGCACGTGTACGAACTAATTGATCCTATGTAGCGAATAATGTGCTTACTGAAATAATTTTAATAGGAAGTGGCCATAGCGTACTGGTTAAGGTAGCAGATTCACGATCGAAAGGTTTGAGGTTCGCACCCAGCTCCAAAAATAAAATATATATGACACATTATTAATGTTTTTGTGAGCATTACATTAATTTTCTATTCATGAGACGAACACTTCGTAGTATAAGGCTCAAAAATTGTTCTATGCCAACAAAAAAATTCTTAAATATTCAAAACTGGATAAAAATGGATTAAATGGATAATAAATGGATAAAGAATGTTGTGTGGGTTAGAGTGTTCAAAGCCTCGAACGCGCAATATTCTAATAATTTATAATTTTTTTTTCTTCTGCGAATTGTGCGCACTACACGACTGTGAAAAATGTCCGTTGATATGGATGTGCTTTCATCCTCTGACGATAATGTGCTTCCGTCCTCTGATGATAAGAATATTTTGGAATACATGAGTTTGGTGATCCGCCGCCCAAGACAATTAAAATTACGTACAAATTATTTTGGTCTTGATGATGTGGAGTTCTAAATGGGAGTCCGTCTGAGTGCTATATATAAATTGCATGTAATTCAATGTCTATCTCATAGATGTCGTTTGTGTTCAATCTGAAGTGAAGTGCTGACATTTGATATTTATAATTCCTCCCCCGTTTATTTCCAATTATCCGTATTATTTTGATGACCTCAGTAGCCATCATGGCGGCTAAAATATATTGCGGCGATCATGGAGACTAGAGTAAAGGAGACCGAACGTAATGCTCTTCAAGTGGTCTACGAAACATGCTCCACTTGTTTCGACTGAAGCCGATAGAGGCGCGGCGACGTTAAGGACTACGAGAGAGACGGACTGAGAATAAAAGGAGACAGCGATTATTTGAAACTGCAGTGTAAGCGGGGATTTTCTACGTGCACATATACGTAACCATATTGAATATGTAAGGTATTCCTTGTGCATTAACCTTCGTGGTTATGTAAAGTCGACATAATCGATATAACTTTATTAATTAAAACTAAGACCTCTCGTTAAGTCTCGCAAATTACACTTTAATAATCCTGAAAAGGGCCACACAGTTAAATTATAATACATCGTTTCTGTGAAATTGAATTTTTTTATTACTTATACGTATTATAAATAAATGAATGAATAAAAAATATTGACAAAGAGAACTGTGAAGCTGGTGAATTTCTTTTTCCACACGGACATCCCAGGTTTCATTTCCTTCAGCTCTGTTATTATGTCTAGTTGTCCTGGAAAAAAAGATAAGCTTTAAGCCAAAATAGCAAATAAATTGATTTGGAAATGTCGAAAAATGAAATACGGACACGCTCTATACATATAAGAAAATGGAAAAGATATTCTGTTGTGCAGCTACATTCGAATTCTTCTCAAATCCAATTCACATTACATCCAATTTTTCTTGGCCGGCCATAATCAGAGTTGCAGTTTCTTCCTGCAGCTCTAACGGTTGATCCAATTTTTCTTTCATTCATCTTCACTGAAAATAAACTAGAAAACAGATGGTATGTTGATGTAGACTGTACATTACTTGGTTGATATTTTTAGCTTACGCTGGTTTTCTCGTAAGTTTTTTTCAGTCAGTCAATCCAACAGTGCTGTCACATACTAATTATACAATTAATTATATGAAAAAGAGTGTACTTTTGTTCTTACCTTACTTTGTATTTTATAACGGAAATAAAAATGATCGCTACTGCACGCTGTTCAATACCGCCACATGATCTGTTTCAAATCATTTCTTTATGTTCATTTCACTCTAATCACCAAACGGTTACTTCACGCCAGTCATAAAAGTTGACAGCGACGCTTGTGGTGAAATTTAGAACCCGATCTAAGTCAAGTTTCGTCGACCACAATTTTGTCCCGTCAGCATAAGCGTTCGGCCTCCTATACTCTAGGCTCATGGCGGCGATAATCAGAAAGAATTGAAAAAAGTTATAGAAAGTGTTTTAGACAGTGAAAACGAATGCAGTGATTTTCAGGTGTTACTATACACCCTGGTGTAATGTTAGGGGATTTAAACCTGATTCGTCAGTCAGCTGTGTTAGTATTTAAATATGACGTCACTGGGTTAAACCTAACAGTATAAGCAATTATCAACAAGGTACGGAAAAGACATATGATACGAGACAAATTGTCATTAATTACATCATGTCCTCGGAAGGTCAAGGGCCCTGGCAATTTCACTATATGACAAACATATCAACATGAAAATAATACCTTCTGATATCATCTGATTCTCCCATCTAATGATCATGTTAAATACTTTAAATATTAAAAGAAATTCATTAAACTTTGGATATCGCTATATAATTTACAAGGGGAGGATCAGGTAACCGGGGCACGGATTTTTTTCATGTTTATGGTACATAAAGTAGAGATCCCAAATACATTCCGCTAAATTATAAAAATATAATTGATATAAAAATATAATTATAAAAAATAAATGATCGGCCATTTTTGAGAAAATCGATTTTGAAGATATTCGAGTACCGTATATGCTTTAGATGTAAACCATGAAAACAGTGAGCGCATGGCTCAGTGAGCAGCACGTCAGATTAGTAAGCGAGAGGTCGGCGGTTCGGGTTTCGCTGCGTGCGTATTATTTTAATTTTTTTTTTCATCCTACGTTTATTGTAGGTGAAAACATTTGTAACGAATGACAATTTGGTTGCAAAATAAAAAAGATTGGGTTAGAAATAAATCATTTTTTTATTTTTCCAAGTTGAACAGAAAATTAAACGGTACAGTACTGTCTAACAATAGTGTTTTATTGTTAGTAACTACCTGTGGGGAGAACATGAAATTATATTTAGGGAGGATTGCATTAAAATTCACTTCATCGTACATCACCAGCTGTCCGCCCCAATATTCGATAATATGCTCCAATACGCGTGGTATGCTTCGAAACTGCGCGACAATAGAAACATTTTCAGAAACGTAAATGAGGTTTGTTTTCCGATAGACATTTTGAAAATGCCTTGTAGCTGCAAAAGTTCAGCGTTCGTGCAGTGTGCTAGATGCCGCAAAACCTTTTGCTTACCGTGTTTTTACGAGGAGTACCATCCGGGCTCTTGTGAAACTCCAGCACAAACATCGGAAGGTGCAGTTACTGATGTAAAAGTAAAACAATAAAACATTACTGTTAAACAGTACTCTACCGTTTAATTTTCTGTTCAACTTGGAAAAATAAGAAAATAAATTATTTCTAACCCAATCTTTTTTATTTTGCAACCAAATTGTCATTCGTTACAAATGGGTTCACCTACAATAAACGTAGGATGAAAAAAAAAATTAAAATAATACACACGCAACGAGACCCGAACCAGCGACCTCTCGCTTATTAATCTGACGCGCTGCCCACTGAGCCATGCACTCACTGTTTTCATGGTTTACATCTAAAGCATATACGGTACTCGAATATTTTCAAAATCGATTTTCTCAAAAATGGCCGATCATTTAGCGGAATGGCTTTGCTCACATGTTATTAGGGGTCTCTACTTTATGTACCATAAACATGCAAAAAATCCGTGACCCGGTTACCTGACCCTCCCCTTGTTAGTGACCAAGTATGGAAGTGTACATACATGCATACTATGTGCGCCATCTATATTGCACGTCATAAGTTCTCCATACACATGGGTTCTATATACATATGTATACACAACTACACACGCTCATTCTCTTGAAAACCAAAGTCCATATCAGGTGGTTCTATGAATTATCATGAAATTGGTGGTCCGGTGGAGAGTTATGTTGTTGATGCTTTTTCAGGAAAAAATCGTGCTGCTGATTTGCTACTTTCTGATTTCTGACAATGAGACACGTAAGTGAATGTATAGCTGGTGAAATTGTGATCTCTGGCAATGGGCTTCAACTGATTGTATCATTGATTTGTTGTTATTTGAAGGCTCAGTGAACTGTTTCCAAGAGTCGAGATTGTAATCTCTGACAAAGATCTTGAAAAGTTAATGCACAGTTTCTTCGTGACGACTCGTCGGTCATGTGCAGTTTTTTGACAGCATCATTTCTAACATATACCTTTGTTAAAGATCTGAAAATAAGTTTAAGCGTAAGTATTCATTCGTTGGGATTAATTATCTGCGTCTTTGAACGTCGTATTCGAGGAAGGGCATACATTCGTGAAACTCCCATACGAAGGGAATCTTTTGTTAAAAGCTTTCGTGAAATTCAATTTAAAAATGACCAAGTATGATAGTGAATTTGGGACGTCTTGACACTTTTATTACAATTAGCAGTAATGTAGGTAAATTTTACAAATTTTTATGGTTAATATTATTAGGCAAGTCGTAATTCATCTCATGACAAATTTTTACCAAGTGAATGGTAATGTTTACTTGATGTGAGTTAAAATTTATTAGATAGTCTTAATGAATTTACACAACGTTCGGTGATATTTGCTACATTAAATAATGGCATGAAAATGCGATGACAATCGTCGATGTTGACTACATCTGATGCTTCATTCATCATGCTAAAACAAGCCGCAAGTTGAAACTTGCAATTTGCTTCCTCCGAATCGTAGGTAGTGTACGCAGCTCTTATATGAGGAAGCATTTTTATTTTTAAAATTAAAAATTTTAAAAATCCCGAAAAAAGAATTAAAAATTTTTCTTTCGGGATTTTTATGTCACCGTGTTCAGAATGTGCCAAAACGTCGAGAAAACACATGTACACATGGACATGAACACATGAAAATGTTCGGATCTAATGGCCTCCCAAAATTTAAACGTGTATAACTCGAGAATGGTTTTAGGTACAGCCCCCAAATTCTGCAGACATGTGCAGCTCTATAGTCTCTTCATTAACTATAATTTTCGTCATGATTCAAGCTGCGGCTCAGATATTGTCGTTTTTAAATTCCCAAAAAAAGAACGTAATCATTCTAGCGATCGAAAATTTTGTGATACTCGTCTTTAGTTTTCGACAAAGCGATTTGTATCCAAGGTGGGGTGGTATTGCATTTGGGCCGAATCCATCGACAAGTTTTGATTTTATGATATTTTGGATTTTTCGAAAAATCATTTTTATCGCGGTAACTAGCGCTTACTTCAACGAATCAAACCGCAATTCTCTGCAAGTATGAAATATCATCTAGCCTTAATACATATGAAATTTGGCGAAGATCGACCAAGCGGATCCAATTTTATAACAATTTGAAATTTCGCGATTCGGTAGTAAATGAAGATTCATCTATAAGGAAGCCAAAGATTAAAAAAAAATGAAAATACTTCCCCATATAGGGACTTCGTACACTACCTACGATTCGGAGGAAACAAATTGCAAGTTTCAACTTGTGGCTTGTTTTTTTAATCTTTGGCTTTTAAACTCATGTTCAACGTCCAACGCGACTGCCATTATTCAATTAACAAATTAAGGCGATTTATTATACGTTTATATTTCCGTCAACCGATAATTTATGAATATTATTAATTGATTGTTACACTGTATGGTGAAAACTGAGCGGATTCAGAGTAATTTATATTGAAATCTACAACCAATTTTTATCAAGTTTGATGCATGATATAAAATAAAGTACTGCATTGAAAAATTGAACATAAGCCTGTTCTTCCGTAATCTTCTGAATGTTTTTTTTTTACTGAAAAAATGTTTCAATTTTGCATATGCTTTATTTTTCGAAGAAATCTCCTGAATTTTGCCACACTGCATGCAAAATATTGCAAGTCAGATGAAGATTTTGCTAACTTTAATGTTAATAATTTACAGAAACAAAATAAAGTTTCAAAATAACACAATGTCCCACGATTACGGTGAATTGTATGCTAATGTTTAAATAAAAATTTTCTTCGCGTAGTTAAACAGTGTTGTATGATCAAATCTACTATTTAAGGTCTAAAAATAAAGAAGAACAAGAAAACTGTGGATTGTAAGTATAAAAATGACAGTCATATTTTTTTACTAATTAATTTATATTAGTCGAACATTCTCATTTTCAGTTCACATGAAAGCGATACATATATTATAATGCAGTACGGCCGTAAAAAACGTTTTCAGCATAAGTCGACGATTGTTTACCCACTGGCTACAGCAAAGAATAAGGAGATTCGTTTTAACATTCTTTGTATTGCACATTTTGTGAATGATGCACATAGTGATTGTTTAAAATCCATCAGAATGCTCATCCTAATGTGATCCCTGTGTAATTTATTTGTATGATAATCCTTCAATAATATTAGCTCTATGGGCTCTACTACTAAGAAGCCCTTTACCATTCCATGTTAATTGGTACCCTGGCGCACAGAGTTTGATCAGAACTCACATGAATCGACGGTTATGTGCGGAGCGCAGCGAAACTCATCCGGGAGCGAAATCGTAAACTGCAAACGGTGGCTTTATTGCTCGGCCAATTTCTGTAATAGAACCGAATGAAAGAAAAAACAGAGTCATCAAGTATTATTAAAATCCATTACGCATGCCCTTAATATTATTATTATAATATATCTAATGTAAAAATACTCGCATCGCGTATTAGCTATAATATGTATATCTACAATAAAGTTTAAATAATATTAACATTTAATCGATCATATAACAATTAAAATTTTCAAATTTCCATGAAACCTTTTTTATGGAAAAGGCCACAATTCCAATAGAACTCTATCTACTGTTTAACTGTGGATAACAGAAGTAACAAGAGGAGCAAAATGAAGCGCATAGCGGGTGGAAGAACAGTAAAATGGAGGCAGGTTTATCATCGAATGAGAGGGACTTTAGTAGTGTATCCCCCGGCGAACCATAAAAGGTATTTTCCAGGAGTCACGTGTATTACTCACAGCATTTTAGCGTTTTAGTGTTTCGGCCTTCCATACTTCTCGTTTCCGGTTCCGAACCAACACGCGTACGCACATGCGCTTATGTGCGTGCTTAAACATCAATGGACGCAGAGCATACGTATTCCCAGGCTGGTTTTGAATATTTAAAATATGATTTGTCTGTCGGTGAACGAGTGCCCTTCTTGTCAACAGCTAGTGTTACACGAACATGCCTTTCGACTTTATTCCCGATAGGTACTCTCGCCGACTAGGATTCTTTAAGCAGAACAGATTTACTTATGGCAGTATAAAGTATGTGTAAAATAAGCTGAATAAACGAAAGTGTATAATGTTAATATAAAAAGACACTATAAGTTTATTTTGCTTAACGTATAATATATTATAACAATATATATTTTTCAATTCAGAATATTTCTGAATAATCTAATTGTAAGTATATCTGCAGTTCCCTTAATTCTGGATATTATGGCACTGAGTTAAGCCACTATTCAGTGTACGCTAGTGTTTTATTGTAACCTTGCCTTAAGATTAAAAACGAATTATTCGATACTGTAACCATTAAGGAAATAGTTTGTCACATGACCAAATTTGGCTAATATTATGAAAATTTTGAAAGATATCGATCCAAGTTTCTTGTGGGGTCCTACAAATGTTGAAAAGAGAGTTGGAAGCCTGTAGCAAAATTTTCAGAGAAAGAAGAAATAGTACCAGGGGGGTGGAAATCGGACGAAAGAATTCCAAGGCATGATTCCCCTCTGATTCGTTTTATGGCGGCCATTCCGACAGATTAGGGCGAAATAAGAAAAATTTTCGGGAACTCTCGCCCGGTCACCGCGTAGCCTCTGGATCCTCTTCGTGAAATGAAAATACTCGTGTTCCCTTTGACTATTTACCAAATTTTCAAGAAATTTTTCTAGAGCTATTTAATAATCTACCCACCTAGCAAGGGCATATATTCTATGGCAATATTGTTTTGGTTTAGTGAACCGTGGAACTGATTATCGTACTGACTCCTTCTCTTGGTACCGGTTGAAAAGGGATGGTGGGAGATACGAAAACGATTAATCAATCCTGTGCAAGGCCCCTACGACGATATTACGAGGGATGAAATCTCTACATTATTGATAAGCACTGCTTTAACTCGATTCAAGCCTGGCTTAGTAGACATATGCTGTTCCTACATTCTCTTTTAAGATTTTTTTTTTCGGAAAGATGATTTGCTTTTAATGTAATGTAGCGCACCTATTATATAATATGATGCAATATACATATACGTTATGCGTTGTTATTAACAAGCTGATTTCGACCAATAAGCTCATCAGAGTATAACGTAATTTAAATCTAGTCCTTATTATGCACCTTCATCGAGAGGAGGAAGCAAATTTTTATCTATATAAATAGTATTCCTGAACAAAAACACATAAACATATGGGATAAATGAGTCTGTTTATTATTTGGGTGTAAAGCCAAAGTGGACTCGATGAAGGGGTATAATCCGAACCTGCTGCTTGCCACTAGTAAATAACAGCTAACCCCATGGAAAGGGCTGTACTTGGGGAGAGTGTAAGAACAGTTGATAAAATTAATCTACCGTAAAACGTTGTCATCCTGTATGCATTCACATCTGCTCTAATTGGGTTATAGGTACTGTTTGCCTTCTCGGCTGTGGTTGTTTTAATTCATAAAGTAAAAATATGTTCAATTACCTTCCATATTATATGAATATTTTCTATATACATATATTTTCTAACATTCGAAAAGGCTTGTCTCAACGCTGATTTAAGTGTGATCAACTGAAATGTACAGTGAGTATATTATGACAAAGAATAATATAAAATTAGTATGAAAAGTAGGTGTGCAATTGACGAAGAAATATGCGTAGTGTACTTTTTTCTTTTTTGAAATTTCATATAGATCCAAGAAAGAAGTAGAACTTGGTTCCATGTTGCTTGCGGTCGTGCCTAATAAGAAGTTGATCATTTGTAACCGTCGCAGATAGCAAAAACAAAAACATTCAATTCCGCTCTTCCCATTGAATTTAATTTATAAGCAGTAAATAAGGTGTAATAGTACATAAAGTAATTAAGGGCGAGACAAGTGTACGAAGGGTTAGACGACAAATATTCTCTAGTGAATAAGCGAGGATCATCAAATACCGATGACAAAATATTCGTTCGGATCGTCCCGGACCCCCAGAGAGACACATATGCTCCCCTCGTTGTGATCTCGGCCCCTTTCTGATGTAACACTCGCATTTAGTGAGATGAAATCCCTTTTAGGATTACCTTTGGAAAAATGGAAGGGCGTTAACGTTTTGATAAATTGACAATTTTTTTAAATTTTTTCTGTTCCCCCATCCACCCATCCCGATGTACGTATATAATACTGCATTATTATAGTAACAATATCATAGGTATTCTGACTGTATGTTAAAACGAATAGGCTAGAATAAATTATGAAAATACTTTAATACATTCCAAATGTAGGTTTATTGTTTATTAACTAAAATAAAATTAACTTTTGAATATCAAGAAAGAGAGAAAAACTGTTATTAAAATACAACTGAGCGACCGACCTAGAATTATAGAGTACGAAAAGTTTGTAAATGGATTTTAAGGTTCTCGAGTATCTTCCGTTAAGGTAGTCCTTTCTCAACACTTAGTCAAATAACAGTCCATCATGAGATAATTGAAAATAAAGATATTGCTACATCCCAGTAATAATAACAATGTAAATTGTAATTTTACATACAAGAGTCAATCATATTTAATTATTTCCTCACTTGAAAAATATCACGACAATAATGCAGTTAGATTACAATTTTTCGTTCAAATCACTATTTGACAATGTCGCCATATGCGATTATATCCATTATTTATTTTAGACATTACAAGCAAAATATCCGGTAAGCGCTTCTTTTCAAAGTATCTACGATATCCAGAAATTTCAAAAAATATTTTAGGATATTTGTTACGCTGCATTAAAACTTTTGACTGTTAACATCATTTTCTTGGAAACTGCTGGTAGCATCCCACGTTTTTTCGTACACATGCTTAGTATTACTGTATATTCAACATATATCGAATATAAGTACTCGTCTATAATGCACTTTCTCATAAAAGATTTTTTTCGAATCCTTCATTTGGATGGAAACTAAAAACACCCGATTCTCATTTTTAATAACCCCTTATGAATTCTTCGTAGTGTGAATGGTTACCGCGAGGCGTGACGGGATTCACGTAACTCACCCGGAGTCCGCGAAGCTGCAACGCTATAGGATAATTTTCATCCCTTCTTCGTAGTTTGCAGCACGTTCCGACTTTCGCAACACCAAAGTATTGACCCAACATACCCTCATACAAAGTCGAAGCTATCATGGCCGCCTGCGCGAATTACCATCCTGATTCCCTTTCCATTTCTACCCTCTTACAGACTTGCGAAATGCGTGCCAACCGGGTACCCGGCTAGTTGAGTAGATAATATTTTACACATCCTTGATACTCTAGCTCGTATATCCTCGATATCTTGTATGATGGGTAAAATCAACGGAAATATACATTTTCTTCAAAGATTTCTCTTTTTATTTTATAATGCAAGATTCTGTTGATAATTCAAGATAGATCTTAGCAAGGTTAAAAAGCTATATAATTACCTGGGGAGGAAGATGGAGCTAGTCAATTAGGAGGGGTTTTAATGTGGGATGCAATATTCCGTTCACCTACGACCTACGACCTCGTATAAGCTTCGTCAGATCAGGGGTTGTAACAGCACGGCGCCCAGCGCCTTATGGCCACCTACTCTACCCACACCTACATCCTTACACTTCCACATCCTCAGGCGATACTTGCGCAGAGTACTGGCGCAGTACTGTTCTACCACTACATAGGATGGGGGATGGGGGAGGGGGGAGTATCTATGGCATTTATTAGGTATATTCACCTTCACAAACACAATTTGAACCATTAACCCCATCAGCCTGCTCGATCCTCAATCCCCCATGTACATATGTACATCCTTTGCAACCCCTATGTAAATTGATCTTTGTATATACTCTCTCTATATGTTTATACATGTATACATAGAGTCAGGCTCCACCTACTATCTACCGTACATATTCACGGTCTACAAGAAAATGTTGCCACCTAACTCGAGATTAGCGCCAGGGTCGGATTGAATAACTGGATAGTGCCTATAGCTTTTCAACGAAAATATAAGGAACTTTCGAATGTTTAATTTGAATCAAATTTTTTTGTAGAAATCGCTATAGTAGCAGTATAGGGAGCTGCAACTTTTTGGAATTATTAAAAAGCTTTGAAAAATTTATCATTACAGCACAAAGAGTGTGATTTTTAAGATTGATAAAAGTTAGCATAATTAATGTCGCAGATTATGCATAGTCATCGTTGTAAGATACTATATTATTAGGGTAAAAGCGAAATATTGTACCACTGGTGTTTTCATGAAAGTTCTCAAAGCACTAGTTGCGTCCCTGGCTCATGGCAATATTCACCCCTAAGGCGGCCATGTTACATCCTCGGCAGCGGTAACGCCTTGCCAACTAATAAGTTTCATCCCCCACGTAGTGAGCACCAATTATGAACTTGCTTGAGCCGTAATTAAAAAATGTAATTTCACCGCCGCTACTCTGAAATACGCCTATAGATATGCATCCGAATTTGACCTCCTAATCTAGAGATTTAAGTTACTGGGTACCTGGATAATTGTAAGCATCCTTTAATCGGCATATTCGCGTTATTATTTACTATATACCAATATATCGCATAAAGCATTTATAAAAGTCAACATTAAAAAATGTACTTCATCCTTCATTCCATTGGGCCAATGAACAAAAAGATGAGAGCCAATAGAAATAAAGACTAGGATGTGGTTCAAAGTAATAGGTAGAGGTAAAAGAGGTTTTATTAATATCTGTATAATTCGTAACGTAACACTGAAGCTCCTCATGGCTGCTATTATAACTTGGTGGATCCCTCTGCCTCAGCGGCCACTTTCATTCGAGAGCTACGGAGGAGTCAGAAGGTGAACTGAATGAATATAATATGCGCAAACTTTATAACCAAGTTAAAGGTGGCGCTCGTAGACCCCGGAACCTTGATGAAATTAGGGGATGATCGTACAGAATTAGAGATATTAAATCCCCGGCCGGGCCCTTCCTCCACCATTCTAATCCGCTCCTTGATGCTGTGGGATGTTTTAACACTTAGAACAGCAAAACCCGTAAAAATAACGGATTTCAGATTTCTCATTTTAAATTACAGAAATTATGAAGACGTTTATTTCGGAATTGATTTGTACTTTTATCGGGATAAAAGAAAGAATACGCATGCCAATTTATTTTCCATCAACTACTCTAATTTTGAAGTTCTTTATATAAAATATCTAAATACACAAAAAATACCGCTGGTTGTTCCAGCGTTAAGATTGCTGGAATGTCCTACACTATTATACCAATATTCATGGACGTTGCCTCAACTAAGAAAAGTTTTTTTTTAAAATACTTTACTGAATTTTATTTTCCTTACTACTATCATTTTAGACACACTTATATGGACCTTGTCGAAGCATCTTATCAATCGCCAATGTAAAAAGTTTTGAGTGCAATTGCAATTGAACGTATCATATGGTAATTTATAAGGAGAATTAAACTCCTCCAGATGTATATTATATAATATATCTGTATACATACAGCATTTATTACTTCAAATTATAGCAAATGCACAAGATTAATCTTTTTTCAATTCTGTTCGAATAAAAAAAAATAAGTGCCGCTTCGGTCCTCATAGGTGTGATTTCGTTCTCCTTATTTTGATCTAATAGGTTTGGTCGTCCGATAAATAAGTCCTAATCAGTCTGCTCTCGTTCTTTTGGCCGGAATCCAGGCCTATTTGTTGCGTATTCCGGGCTGAAACAAACCATAAATTATCTTGTCGTACTGCCGAGAAACACGAAACAGAATCGAAACAGAACTTATCTTTTGATTTGGGTTCTTAAATAACTGGTTTATTTTTTATTTTATTAGAAAATGTTTCAAATGAAATATGTACTATTCGATGGGCTATATCGAATATTGAACATTAGTTTTTCATAAGCCTTGTACTTTTTAAGATTTCAAGGTTAAATCTAGAATTTATTCCTTTATATACAGTATTCTAGCTGATATTAAGATACAATGAAGGAGTTATTGGGAAATAACCTCAAACCTATGTATATATTTACATTATAGTCATACAAATGCGTGGATTTTTTAAATGTATATTTTACTTTATAAAATTCAAGGAATTCAGGTTGGCATCCACGAAGTACTAAGTTGATAATTGTTGACATCTCGACATTATAGACACTTTGATATTGAGTCAGTATCAGTTAATGATACTAACTGCCCCATAGCAAATTTGGATATACAAATGTTAATTTAGAGTGCCCACCCTGTATAGCTTTAAGTAATTAATGCAATATTGAAAGACAATAGAATAAATGATGCAACATATATGTTTCTCTCAGATTAATTAGAATGATTTCTTAGCAATTTTCAATTATTTAGGATTCAGAACGCCATAATTATCTATGAAAGTTTAAAAACTGACAGTAGTCCGTCTGTTAGTAGATTCATAGCTTGTGCATTTTGTCGGCACGTCGTAAAGCTTTCACGCTAAGTAGCCTATTGAGAATTGAAGCACTTCTGTGAATGAGTCTTCTTCAAGTGATGGTACATTCGTATGTATTTTAACACCGTGTAGTCCATCTATTTACTATCAACCTTGCCTACTGTATCTACTGTGTCGCTCAATAATCGTATTCCAGCCAGCTGTGAAGAAATCTTTGCCACTTTGACACTACGAAGAAACCGCTGCCACTTGACAGAGAGCGGGGGAGGGGAGTGGGAGGGTGAGGGGTGAGGGAGGTAGAGAGAGGGAGAGAGAGGGAGAGGGAGAGGGGGGGAGAGAGAGAGAGAGAGAGAGAGAGAGAGAGAGAGAGAGAGGCGAACTTATTGATATAATTTATGAAAGTGCGTATGTACGAGAACTGGTACCAATCTTTATGACTAGACACAAACGATTCGTTAAGCGTTGACTTAACCCAAACAGGCCCAGGTATCACTGAAGACTTCGAGAGATGTGTCAAGATAGGAAGAGAAAAAAATATTTGAACAGTTTGTGAGGATCCACGACGTGTTCGAAATAGGAATGGAAAAAAATAGAAAAAAGACAACCGGAAATAGAATGGGACATTCATGCGGTACGGTTAAAGAGCTCGCTAAAACACGAAGTGCTCTTAATTGCTCCAAGTGCTTAAGTGCCTCGACTAATTTCGTTCTAATTCCGGAGTTATGTTTCCTTTTTCTCTCTTCGTGTATATTTTTTCATTTCTCTTCCCGCAATCTCACCGTACAGTTTCGATACACGGTTCTACATGTTTTCAAAAGCAGATTCCGACAGTGTTAAGTGTGTCTCGAGTACTGGAGTGCTTCCGTATCCGTTTGGACTCGTCGTATACGAGTGGATAGTAAGAAGAAAGGTAAAACATCAAAGGGACACATTGAGAACGAAACGCTTACTCGCAATCATACTTTCAGACAAACGTTAATTATACTACGTATTACGAAAAATCGTATTAATAATGTCGAAAAACAGACAAACAGTTTTTCATGTCGAAATACAAAATATCTGGACAAATAAATTTGCCATATAGTGTAACCGCATGAATCATGTAGTCGCCATTTATACTTTGCCACTGATAATAATAATAATATATAATTATGATTAAGGTTCAATACGGATGTACTGATCATCTGCTGCCATTGTTGTTATTTTCTACACCTAAAATTTGATGTTTATTCTAAATTTTAAACTGACTTATCTGGAATGTAAATGACAAAAATTAATGATCGTAGATGAAAATTCTCAAAAACGCCTTGGATGCCATTATTTTAAAAAAAGTTATAAACATCTGCAAGAATTATTGTTACGGATACCTTTAAAATTGAATGTTTTCTACAAAATTGAACTTAAGTAATTCAATAGTTTTGTCAAAATTTGTGACAAAAAGGCACGATATAAATTATTTAAAACTTTGCACGACTCAAATAAAATAAATATACGTATTGAATATCTGCAAGTGTTAGTGTCTGTTTTGCTTCGAAAACTTGATTTTTTTCTATAAATTTTAATCCAACTTGTTTAGTAGGTCATTCAGCATATTGGATGAAGATACCGTCTTCTACTGCCCATATCTAAAAATAATTATATAAAGTGCGAACCCGTAACTTATTTTCATTTTGAGGATTGGAATTTCGCAAGTATACTACTTGTTGCAAGGTGCATCATCTTCAATGAATAAAATTAAATTACTAATTACTATTAATAATAAAATTAATAAAATTAAATAAAAAAACAATAGAACGAAGGGAATAAACGAAGGGTAAAAAGTATCACTCTGCGTATCCATTCATTTGTGTAGGCTACCGGGTGTTCTATTGTTTCATCTAGGGTGGTTCAGTGGGATATTCCAATTAGCGAGAACCCACTAAACGACCTCCTCAACACCCAACACTTTAGAGCCTCCTCCTTTCTAGCATCTTACATATATGAATACATGGAGGAATGGACCAGCATCCTTCTTCTGAAAATAAACCTCTCTACGCTTCCTACTTTTCGAGATACAGAATCATGTGACATCGGTAAACTCCCAGACTATAAGAGCTGTCTTTCATTTCGCCGTAGTGTGCGTGAAAAGTATAATATTATAGTAAAAGTATAGTACAATAATATTCTGACATTTGACGTTTTTCAATATTTTATCTATTTCATCTGAGTTTTGGTATATTTGTACACTCAAGTATAGTCCGGCATCAATATGAATATCTTAATGTAGTGGAAGTTTCTTTATCTGGTGGCTCGTATAGTACTATATTTTGCTGTGAATATATTGAATAAATTATTTCATTTTTAAACCTTTCATTTAGAACTATACATAAGATGTCAATTGTAGGAATAAGAGAGTATACTCCGTTCAAGAGATAATCTCGAGGGTGTCAAAGTACCTGAGCGTGAGAGTACGGAAATCAAGAGACTCGGTCGAGTCTCGCGCCAAGTACAGGCAACCTGCCGTACAGGGCACGGCCCGCCGATACTCTTTACTCGAAGCATCTCTTGTACCTGTGTTTCGACTCAAATATCTTATGAACGGCTGTATGTGAGAAAAATTC
>JARQTJ010000476.1:50603-68491 GCA_030142635.1 Trachelus troglodyta
ACTTAAGTACTTGGCCTCAATAATATGATTTCAATACTTTTTGTTAGAGGAATTCACAGCACTCCTGTACTTGGCGTTGTTTTTTACACGTAAGTGTTTTTTGGGGGATTTACGAATACGCAACACAATCAAATACACTTTGTACGTGAAGCAACCGTTCACACTGAATTTCCAGTTGATATAAGGCTGCTTTCACAATAGTATAGAATTATTAAGGCTTTCATGTGGAGCGCGTGTATATGCGTGTACGTATGTGTGTATGCATATGCTTTGACATAGTTCCTCGTATTTTAGGTGACAATTTTTGGAGATATAGGATTTCCAGATGCTCCTCTCCGTAGTTTCCTGTAAGTAGGTGTCGGATGTGGAAGTCCAGGGTGTCCAGGTGTTCCGCTTCGTAGTTTCCTGTATCTAGGTATCGGATGTGGAAATCCAGGGTGTCCAGGTATTCCGCTCCGTAGCTTCTTACATCTAGATTTCGGGCGTGGATATCCAGGGTGTCCAGAAAAGTGTGCAACGAGCGACGCTTTGGCGTTTCGCTCAAACCAAAGTATCCTCTTTATCCCCCAAAAAACACTTACGTGTAAAAAGCTACGCCAAGTACAGGAGTGCTGTGAATTTCTCTAATAAAAAGTATTGAAATCATATTATTGAGGCCAAGTACTTAAGTCACTACATGTTTGCCAATTATATAATCTAGCACTGGCCCATCATTTTAATTGTGTTTTTAAAATTTCTTATAAAGTTTTCTCTGCTCTTTTACATTACTACTGCTTCCGGTAGTTTATTATGATTAATGGTGATTCAATAATTTATAAAACTTTAGGTGATTCCTTATCGATTACTACTTGGCGGGTCCGTGCATTTCTTCATATAAATTTTCATTCATTATGCCAGTCATCAAACTCAAACCCAATGTCAACTTTCTGTATAGAGCATATTAACAATAACTCGTAAAATATAATCACGCTAAAAGCTTAATACCAAACATATAGTATTGGAATACTATTAATACGTTCAAAGTAAGTACTTTGGAATTCCTGGCAGAAATTTTGAAAACACAATTAAAATGATGGGCCAGTGCTAGATTATATAATTGGCAAACATGTAGTGACTTACGTACTTGGCCTCAATAATATGATTTCAATACTTTTTGTTAGAGGAATTCATAGCACTCCTGTACTTGGCGTAGCTTTTTACACGTAAGTGTTTTTTGGGGGTCTATTTATTAACTCGAGAATGTCTATGACGATTACTGATCCATCGATGATGTAGACGATATCGATTGCGGACTTTATATTTTAATGTGGATTTACTGATAATTATTATTCGGTCTACCTAAACTCAGTTATTGGCAGGTACGGCGATTACTCAACCGATTACGTGCTTTGGCGGACCAGTACTTTATATAAAACCAATGAAATTGGCATGAAATAATGATTATCGATGCTGTACGTAACACTGAGATCTTCGTGTATAACTTAATGCCCGACTTACCTCAAGTGAGTTGCTGCACATCCCAAAATCATACGTGACGTGAATACTTGGACGTTAACCTCAACATGTAGGTTTTGGTCGAAATAATGCAACGGCGCCGTAGCTGAATATCCTCTATGATTTAATCATTATTGAATTCGTGTCCTCTCAAGTTTCAAAATGTTATACAACACAGTAAATACCTTCTCAGGGCTAAGAAAAAATCAGGGATAAGCAAGATTGGCAGATTATATATTATTAAAATCAGCCGTTAAAATGTAAGCATGACGATTATCAATACACTGATGATTACTGGGCCAACCACCTTATAATATATTTGGAAGAGCCAAAAATGTTCAATCCTAAAAACAGTTAAGTGGGATTGTGGCTATGTAGGTATTCATGATTATCGACTTAACTAAATAGACATCGTCGCTTTGACTGATTATATATGTATTTTATGTACAGATATTTTTAGATTTTTTACAGATTTTTTACCGAAAAGCACTATTTCGATAGAAAGATGAGAGAAATTAGAAGAAATTATGAGTAATGTAATCCGAAGAAATTCGGAAAAAATTTTGGAGTATTCGAAGTATTTTTATGAGAAATTTAGAACAATTAAGGAGACAAATTTTTATCAAAGAATTCCTTTTGAAAAATTATTAACCCATTTTGATTAAGAAATTCTCATATTCATTAGCTGATTTTATGGCTATTTTTGCAGAAAAATTCCCTCTTTTACAGTTTGACAAACAAAACGAATTGATACTCTGCCACTGGATGTGTATGTACATGAGGGTGGCCCAGATTGTTGTAATCAGAGGAACTGGTAAAAGCTTCAGAAAATCAGGACCGAAATACTAATTGAATTTTTGTATTAATTTCCAAATCGAATGATGTTGCAATTAGGAAAGCATCATGAAAGATGTTCAACAAAAATTGTTTGAATGTCTACTGGAAAGGCTGCGGGATACTGGTGACCTAAAGAAAGTCGGTAGTAAAAATGAAAGTCTTGAAGATTTATAACCTAATATGTCGAGTTTACAGTTTGCCACTGTAGTTTACAGTTGGGAGCGTTGAGACGTTAATGCGTCGTATGATTTTAGAAGGACAAGGAGAGTTGACACTGATTGGCAGGGAATGAAATTCTTTCGGATGATTTTTGTTCTATAAATTGCCGGTTTACATTTTTATGCAGATCCAGAAGCACGACCTACATATAATATATCGATATATTAAAATTGGTTTCTAAGTTTTTACTTGAAATTATTGAGTGACTCCCGTTAGCATTTATTTGTAAGGTATTTGCTTTTTAAATCAATTGTTTGTATCCTGGTACAATTGCACAACGTTACATTGCTACATTAAAACCATTTAATGTGTTTGATGACTTTAATGTCCTATTAGTGGTATGAATTTTTTCACTGATTTGAACAAAAAGGTTAGTGACGCTTTAGGGGGCAAAACTAGGTACCTTTGACAATTGCAGATTGCTATTGTTCTAGCCTCGTAAAGGTATTTTTAATAGATCAATTTCTAGATATATAGTATAACATGAAACTATTGTATACATATATTATATTATTTTTTTTTAAATATAATATAATATTATTATACATATTATTATTTGTATATTAATAAAATATAAATTAGTTGTTATTTGAATTAAATTCTTCATAATAGAGATAGTGAACCTTTTGTTATTCTTCCTACCTACATTTCGAATATTTGAGTAGTACCTATTGACTACTTACAATTAGTAACACCTTGTTTACTGCACCCATTTGTACCAAACATATACAATTTTGTAAGTCTTACGATTGTAGTTCCTTCATACATACATATTTTGGTATACATTTTTTTAATTAATATAATAATTCATGGACAATATCAAAATAAGCCAACCTTAAATGTTTTACTTTCCAGTCGATATTTCAATAATTATTTATGACTTTCAATACCCCCTGTGAGCTAAAACACTATTGCCGAATGTCTCCGGATAAATATACATATGTATATACATTGGTTGCGCTTGACGTCACGTGAAGGCCCGATTCTCCTCGTTATTAAGAAAAACGTACCGCTACATCATGCTCTGCTGCGTTTCTCTATTTTCGAGATTTTGCACATCTATCTTCGTCGTAATATTCTTCAAAATAACGCGAGCTGCTAAGATGTTTCAGTAAAATCACTATAAATAAAAATGTAGAACAAATCGGAAGCCAACGATGTGAACTTTTAATTTAGAGAAAAGAAAAGTGAAGTAGAATAAATATGTAATAAGGGTATATCGTATACAAAAAGAATGATTCTTCATCCGAATATAATTTTCGTTCTTGATCGAATAAGATCTTTCACATTGACCGGGATTTCTCGATAGGACTAGGGTTAAGGACTTGTTATGAGGGATATCACAAGATTGAAGTCTCAAGCTAAGCGATGTCTAAGAAGATGTAAAGAGACAGCATCCTAACATCCTATGGTGTTGAGCCTTAAGAAACGGCGCGTGCCGTAACAACGGGGGGCCTACTAAATATTTTCAAAATATTCAACGAATTCCTTGCAGGATTGGAAGAATTATCGTCATAAAGATTTACACCTGTTACACGAGTTCAAAGGCTTTATGTTTCTTTCGTTTCGTTATTGGACACTCGAGTAGAAAATTTTTCATTGGTTCGCATCTGTTCATTCTACGCGAGGACATTAAGGCTGATATTAAGATTATGAAATAAGGAAACTCGAGTAAATTAATACCAGTTTAAGTCTCATATTGTCAGTTTTGTCGAAAAATGAGGATTTTAGGTTGAAAACGGCGTTAATAAACCTCATTTTGAACCTCAAGGTTTTATTTTCGGGGTTGACATATCATACCCATTTCCGACGTAAAGACCTGAAATAATGATTTCAGTGAGACCTCCAGATTAAGATTCCTGTTTACATATACATATATACACACAAATCTTAGTTAATAAATTATATTTAATAAGGCTGTTCAAATGTAAATCTGTGTTTACGCGTTTTCGTTAAACGCAGTATTGGCCTCAAAGTTCGCCTATAGGGACTCATTCTGAAATTGGAGTTACGCTTCAGTCAGTAAATCCTAACAACAAAGAAATGGAGGTTATAGAGGCTCAACCAGCTGCTAAGCAATGTAATTATAGATGGCATAATTTTCGACCATAAGAAGTCCAAGAAAAATTCTAGCTGAACAAACTAAAAAAATCAGGGAGACTACATTAGAAAACGTGAGAAATAGATTCATTGGAATGATACAATTGACTGATTATTTTAGATTTTGATACCTTTGATTATGCAGACAGATCACTAGACGAATTCCAAGATAATGATTCAAATTTTATGGACGTGTCAGAAGATAGTTTAGTTTCCAGTTATGTAAAATTTAAATGAGATTTAACATGCGATTCTTGATACATAAACATATATTGTATATGTAAATATAAATAATACTAAATTCGACGTTTTTATTACCATTTAGCAATGATGTATACGATTTCTTAATAATTTATGGTTGAAAATAAATAGTTTTCTTATATTTTTGTTAATTTATTTTCTAAAGTAAAGTCTTGGAATTTTTATTCTTAACTGTTTAAGCTATGAATGTCTATGCCCATTATGATTATGATAATGAATCCATCATAACTTTGAAAGTCCGAACATAGTGTCCGATGCATAGAAGAACTGTTACAAGTGAGTTAAATAGATTTCTTCTTTGAAAAAAGGAATGTCCATATTGGATAGGGTAGTAGTCTGGTTCTTGGTTGCAGGTTGACACAACAATATCCTACGGGCGTCAAGACAAATTCGACACAGGCGTACGCACAAGCAGAGTTAACGATTGAACGAAACACTAGGTGGTACGTCGGCCGATTTCTCCTGTGTCCATAAGCAACCCCTACTTACTAGTAGGGCTTACTAGCCAGTTAAAGCGCATGTCAAAATATTGTGTCAAGGGCGAGAAACCTATTGAAGTAGAATCTTCTAATAGCCGAAAAACTTAAGGAGAGTCACGGGGGACACAACTCGGCAATTACGATTCCTAGGTATCTCTAAGAACCCACAATGCCTTAGAGAGAAAACTTCTTTTATAGGTGTGTAAAATTTGCTGGGATAAGTACACTTAAACATTCCATCAGATTTCTAAAAACTTTACGAATATTTTCATCCTCAATGCGAATGTCACTTTTTAGTTCAAGCGCTTTAACTTTTGAACATATAGAGAATAAATTGTGCACGCGAAATTTAATTGCAGATGACCCGCACAGACGCACGGTTCAAGGAAATGAAGATAATGGAAAGAGGAGGAGTATCTGAGGAGGAGTGTGGGTGAGAGCGATGATATCGCTGACGAGGCTTGCCATATTGGTCGACGGCCAATCCAATTGGGGGATAAGACGCGAAGAGGGAGTAGTGGGTGAGGGTAGACGAGGATGGATTGAACAAGTAGAGGGGAGGATCGAAGAGGGTGATAAGGGGTCGCAGCCATCTTCCCTATTATGCGCACGCGAGACCCATTTTGAACTCGTTGAGATCTTCCCCGTGCGATATGGATGAATGAATGAGATGAAGATGCATGGCGCTTCCTTGGCAATAAAACAGAGTAAAATTCCGAATGGGAACTTTCTTCCTTCGGTTTCCTAAGCGAGTTGACAGTAGCGATTTATCGTTTTTATATATCTATTCCACGCAGACTATGATAACTCGGAATTGGCCCAACCAAATACACCTACTACTTGTAAGGCCGATTCACACATTTCAGTGCCGTATCTGTACCGTGCACGTCCGTGCACTGACGTAACAAATTATTTCATAGTTCTAAGTAGGACTGTGCTCATATTTCAATGTCCGTGTCAGTATCCGTGCCCGGATAGTGATCTGCGACGATATTTTCACTGAACGGACGGTACTGAACGGTGGCGACACTGAAGCGTCTGAACGGGTCTCAGTCATAAACAATGGTAAACTGCAACTCGATCAAGCTAACCATCAGTGTAGTTGCGTCGCTTTTACAAGACGTTCGAGTTGATCTTTTCATTTTGAGACGTTTACGGCACTGAAATATGTGAATATTCCGCACTGATACAGACGGATACGGCACTGAAATGTGTGAATCGGCCTTTATGCTTTCACATAGATTTCTCAAATTTTGTTACATGCTACACGTTTATTGGTTCTTACCATATTTCAAGGACAACGTTTGTAAGTCCTTTTTCTACTTTTATTAATTGACAATTTAGGTTCTGTAATGTCCATGCTATCGTGTCATTAACATGACAATACAATAGTACGTTGTTCTGCAGGAATTTTGTAAACTAGACATGTCGGACTATGTGCAAATAGTTCAGTTATTAATAGAGAGATATAAATGTTATTAGCAGCATGAATAATATTGTAATTTATGAATGATTAAACCTATGTAAAAACAGTATAGGTTGATATTTTCATTTATTCTTTTGATGTGCTTAGACTTGAATTCTGAATCAGCGAGCGAAGAAGTAATCGGGAAAAGAGAGACAATGGGGAGAAAGATTCCCCGATATTCGCCAAGTCCAGTATAAGGATGAGGAAGTGGTTTAATCTTATTTATGGGGAAGCACGATAATGGCTGAAATGATGGGCCTCCGCGTATGTTCTGAAAGACCAAATCTTTCTATCTCCCCCCGCCCCCCTCTCGCCCTCTGTTTTTCCTCCTTTTTCTAATTCTCGATTGTGGTTGCGACTCTGTACACAAATGCACCAGGTACGTGTATTTGGATTATACATATAAGGTTGGCAAAACAAGATATGAGAATTAAAGATGTTCTATTTAACTTTCATATCAACATCGATTAACACATAATTAATCATAAGAATATATTGAAATCACAGCTTATTCACAGATCTGTGAGAAAATTAACTTGTGTAATTACATGTTTATTATAGGTTGCGAGACTTACGAATGTACATTATCAATTCAAAAAATGACCAAAAATCACATTTAATTGAACACGTCATGCGTAAAGAGAGATAATGTTACAATAGTTCGAAACGTTCAATAGTTCTTTTTGCGGGGGTATGAACGCACACTCTCATATTCATCTTGTTATTGTTAGATATTTGGATAAGCAATGACTTCGACATGTTCACATTAATAGTTTTAGGGTAATTGGTGCTTATTTAGAAGTTATTAATTTGTCTTTAATTGAATCGTAACATGTGATGTGGTATTTTTTCGTTCCGACAATTGATCCTTGACAAGTGGGTTCTTTTTCTTCCGACTGTGTATCTATGTATTATATATTATATGCTTTTAGCTGGAAGAGTTTTCTAGCATCTCCCTTTCTTGAAACGTCCATCGATAATAGGAAAGATAAGACAGGGGCCCCATTATCCACTGATAACAGGCTTACATACGTAAGGGGGCGAAGTTTTATCACGGCAAAAACAGCGGATGGGATATCGAAATATTAGCTCCAGCAACTTCCTCCATCAGGATGAATGAAGAGCCTCAGTTTCGCCATCTTGAACTTTAGATGAGAAACCAATATTGTAAAGAGAAGGCTCGTTTGTCGGTCTAACTGGATACTGACGAAAATTCGCAATAACACTGAAAAATCCTTATAATATATACGACAGTGAATCACAACGAAAGAAGATGTTTGAGAGTTAATGGAAATTTCTACCGCTGCTCAGAAGTGCCGCCATTACGGCAAATAAATGTGAGTTAATTAAAGGCTCGAAGCCAATTACTCCTGGATAAATCGCAGCCGTTAATCCGTTATAGCGCAGACAAGTTAAACTTCTCGCAGCTCCCCGTAATCCAGCTCCACGCACACTTTCACAATCCATCTCGCCCGCTTCACTAGAGTTTCACTACCCTCCGCCTCTCTTGCGTATCCATGCGCTACCGGAACCCTCATCGACGCCAAAGTCGGCGTGGATGTTGACGCCATTCGCATAATTGGCTTTGAGCATCGCCACCTGCGACCCCAAGCTGCCGCAGCCTTATATCCATCGCCACCTTCTCTATTTATATTTATTTACATCCGAAAGCGTTACGTAATGCTACCGACATCACCATCCCCCGCTATACACTTGGGAATTTAACTTGGCGAACTTGCCAAATTTTTTTGCCCTATACTTCGATATATGTATAATCTATTTATTACAATAAAAAGATTTTCAAATTTACATAAAGATACTTTGAGAAATATGTACTTCATTTTACAGCTTTTAAATCAATAGCTTGTGTAGGTAATGTTTCCAAAGCTTTAGTATTGAAAGTGTTAAAAATGAAGTAAAAGAATTGGTTACAATGTAAGATGTAAGTTAATACTGAAAACAAATTTGGAAAATTAATTTAATTATTTAAAGATTTTATAAAGAAAAATAATGAGATTAATCCCTCTTCAAGGAGAAGGATTACCACCATAGTGCTATTTTCACTTAAGTACAATATTATAGATGTTAAAGACTACCGTTCTGGATTATGTAGATTATAATAGTAATATAGTGATTAATAAGAAAACCTATATAATATGCTTAATCGTGCATGGAACCTTATTTAGATGTCCTTTGATGATAATTAAGTAAATAACAGCAATGAATATCACAATTTTTGTCGCTTAACATTAACAGTATCATTGTGAATTGAGTCAATTTACTATTCAGTACTGTAAATTGCATGTAACTACAACTTTTAATATGTAACTATGTACTCCTTTTAGTTATATTAAAAAACATTTCTAAAGCAGTCTTTCTATAAAATTGACCTATTCAAAAGTATCAGTAGCATAGAAAGTATTTATGTACAAATTTTACTTCAATTTTTGTACCCCCTTCAACGGTAATTTCTAATATCCTAATGTTTTTCCTGTAGATATGAATAAACGAGAAATCCGTAATAAGAAAATTGATATATCCTCCAAATTACACCATTTAGGAACCATTATACGATTAAAGATTTTACCATCAAATACCGTATTCTTGATTCGTATTTCTACCGATTTATCCTAGGAACAAACGTTTAAGGTCGTAGTGTAAGCTTGCTGCAAATTTGGAGAAAGAAGCATAGTATTTTGGAGGAATTGCGATAGACATACACCAGAGTGATATCTAATTTACCTGATAGAGTGTTACTAGGGTCGGATTGGTAATCATTATTGATTATTATCATTCTATCTCTAAGAATAAAATTCGAAGAGATTCAGATTTTATTTGGCATAATGTATTACGATATATCTATAAAAATTAAAGATAGATTTACAGAATATCATTACACAAAAGTTTTATTAAGCTTTTCAAAGCTAATCGAAAATCAAAATAATATAAGGCATTATCGCTATTTAGCACAAATTACACATATCAATATCTTACTTTGTTACGTCATGTTCCACAAAGTGGTGACTAATATATGCAACAATAGACCATTTTTATTTTCTCCCGTGAAATCATCTCATTCTGGAATATGGTGTGTTAGATAAAGTAAGCTATCGATATCCAGATAAATGAAAGCACTAAGGAATTCATCTTCACTTCGAGAGATTGTCTTGAGGAAATTATGGGTCACCTTTCCTTCAAATATCGTGGGTGAAATAAAGGACAGTGTCGAGTATAGAGTACACAAACCGCCCCTAAATTTACCCAGTAGCTCGTCACAGACTCCAGGGGCGTATCTAACAGAGTGACCCTCCCGCACAATGAAGATGCCCTATACACATTGAGATATCCCTCTATAATTTATGAGGCTTGTTTGCCAACAGAGATTGCGGGTGGCTTCTGCGAGTCCTTATACCAGAACCTTCCTGGAGAAAATACCTCTATGTATATACCTAGTACCACACCTCGAGATTTTGACTGTACTGAAGGGAACCGAAGACAGATATACGAAATAAGCCCTTTGACCTCTCAGAAATTATCTCGCGCTTCTATCGAAAATAGGATTTTACGGAAATTTTTCTTAACAATTAAAATTGCTAATTGTATACAGCACAAAAACGACGTTTAGTCTCCATCTGTCTCACTCGGGATTCTAATATATTCTAATACAAACGCGTTATCTAGCGCCTTCTAAGTTTAATTTTTTCGGAATTTCTCTATAAAAATTAGAGTGGCATTTACGGCTGGTCAGCCGCTTTAAAGGCAGATCGTATAATGTATAATGGCACGCCAGGAGCATAGCGGTATAGTACAAGGGCTCCGTTGTACTACAGTGACATATGGGTTTTCGGGATGGGTTTGTGCTGCTCGTGGCTGCGGGGGTGGTAAATAGGGTGTCATCGTGTTAAATGGCCCTGATGTCCGCGAAATCCATTCACAGTCATTCTCTATATTTCACCCTCGCTTTCCTTTCTTCACAGAGCACTGCGACTCTTGCGGCTAATTTCCAAACGTTATTTATTTAATTGCCCAGTAAATGATGTTCACCACATGGTACCATGGATATCGCTCTGCTTTCATTCCAGAAAGTATGCCTTATAATTATACTGGACCGTACGGTAAGAAACTATCCCTCTTATACTTCCCCTGAAATACGTGAAATAGCGTTAATGTAGACAATTATGATCACTACACATCTACAAATATGTCTGGTGCAAAGGCAATATCTGAGGAACGGGATAGTCGTTTCAAGGTACATGAAACACTAGGGGTGCGGTTTAATATTTCACCTAGTATTATTACTACCACTACTACCCTTCGGAAGGGATAGTATAGATTAACGTTAACTCTAAGCCCGAATTTATCGTTGAGTCACAGTAATGCGTCAGGAAATCTCGTCCGGTTTGTGTGACATGCCGTAAATTGCTAGATCAATCGACTCCAATGAGAAAATATAAACCGAAAATTATCTATAGGTATACTTATACGTCGCAAGAGAGGAAAAGTAAAAAGTAAACAAAGCCTAAAACATAGAAACGTGACAATTCCGAAAGCACAGGCCCCAGAAACAGGAATGGGTGTGCAAAATATAAAAATCACATCGTCTCCTGGATGACAATCCTAGAAAATGAATGCCATAAATAAAAGCGCCTGGCAATAATTTCACTGGCGATAGAGCAAAAAAGTTTTTTCATCGAATGGACCGTATAGAAAGCTAAAGGAAGGCGTATGAACAAGGGGGTGTATTGTATTGGAGGGCAAAAGGACAGAAAAAAATAGAACGCAGAGGGACATGGATAGGATATGGGGATCGAATATGGGGAAGCTCTTGTAATCAAATAGAAAATTCCCAGTGCAGAAAAATCAGGCGGGTTCAAACGATGAAAGAGTAACCAACGGATACAATCAAATCGTTTTCAGTTGTCACATGACTCCAAATAAGTGAGTGACCCGCCAGGACTTCTTTTTCTTTTTCTTCTTCCTCAACCTCATTCTCATTCTCATCCTGTGCTGACGCTTACCTACCGCCTACTGGTGTAGAGCTATAGTGTACACTTGCATGGTAGATCTTATGGTATCAGATTCTAGTACTAACAATAAGACTCAGGTTCTACTGGTATGCCTACAGATATAGGTACATTTACACTACCTCGGCGACCATCCCTCCGCGAAGCCAATCGTCCTCAGATTTCCCTCGAGACGAAAGACTTCCTCACCACTATCACTTGCCATCTTCTACTGTTGATACCTTTGAAAACAAGAATCCTGTATTTAAGGTACATTCTCGCACTCTCATATTCATTTATTTAAATTTCTTTATACTTTGCCTTGCCGATTAAAAATAGTATATAGTAAATACCTGTGTCATACATACGTAAAATGTACAAATTTCTCATTTGAAAATATTTTCGGTGTTTCCTCGAATTCATAGTGACATTTTTCATACTTTTCAAAATGTTAGCACATTTGTAGCAAAGCCGAAGATCCCATCTTAATTATAGGCATGATAGCATGGACCAAAGTAATGGCCATGGACCATTGATCAAGCAAAAGAAATGTCTTGTGAATTTGCCAACCCCAAAGAAGGAGATGTGGTTTTAGAGAAAATTAAAGTTTCAAAACATGTAACACAATAACATTTGTAGACCCTCAAAAGTTCTGGTGTAAAATTTCCAAATTAATTTTGGCTGTAAAGCGGCGTATACAAAACATGTGACTTGAGAAACAAAAGCGAGGGAAGAAAACTCAGAGTTCGTAGGAGCCTATGTTTCTGTTGATGCTTCGCTCTGATTGGTCAACTTTGACCTGCTCCCATTTAAAAACTAAGAGCTTCCGGAAAAAACGAAGGTCATTTTCGTGATCAGTGAAGCCTCTCGAACACCGCCATACCCACCGGGTCAGGTAATTTTGGAACACCCTGTATATGACCGATTCCATCAGACCTAAGCCACCCGTATTTTATTTGCCGTGCTACGTGGATTCGGTCGTTTTTATTTTGAACACGGAAGTTCTATCCTACTATTCGTAGAGATTAGACGTGTTTATAATCGCGCTGACAACCAAGTTAACAGTTAACAGATAATTGTGCAAACTGTGCGATGAGTGAAGTGGCAAGTGGTATGGAGACGAGCGAGGAAACGGAGTCTAACTTCTCTCCAGCCCGCAAGGTCCGAGGAAAAAGAGGCAGATCACCAAAAAGAGACAAAACCCCAGACAACGAATCATGCTACACTCAGGTATCTCAAACCTTCATCGCTCCCAGACCTTTAACGCCAAAAGCCGGTACATCAACAACTGACACCCACCAAACAAAGACACTACCACCACACGCTCGAGCCTCAACTAAGCCAAACTATTTAGCACCACGAGTCTATGAAGCAAAACAAAAAAAATTCAAACACTTATTCTACATCAATAGCGCAACTATCGAAAGCCGAGTAACGCTCGCTAATATCTGGTCCGAGTCTCAACACCACGAGGAAGACGTCATACTACGCACCGCGAAAGGATTCTTACTAAAATCAAACGCTGAGAAGGCAAATTTAATACAACAACTGGACAGGCTAATACAGAGCAACTCGATCAACGCATACACAGAAACAAACTCACACAAACCAAAAACAACAAGTAATCCACCAGACACAACCTTCTCAGCTGTCATCGCAACAGTAGAATACGAGCTAGAGGACACCACGATCAGCGAAGCCCTTAACGCTCGCGGGATAACCCACAGATACTGCAAGCGCATCAAAGCTAAGGCAACGAACAAACCAACGAAGCTGATCAGAATCATCACCGGATGCACAAGCTCATTTGAAAAACTGATGAACAATGATCTGTTTCTCTTACAAAAATACTATCCAGTGTACCCTAGTACACCCCCACCACCAACACCACAACCTTGCATTAAATGACTGCAATTCACACACAAAACAGCAAACTGCACAACACCTGTTACCTGCCAAAAATGCAACGGACCTCACAAATCACACGAATGCACCTCCGAGCTTCCATATAAATGCTCCGCATGCAACTCCAGCGAGCACGCAGCTTGGTCATTTAAGTGTCCGAAAAGACCAACCAAACCCATAGACGGAATTCCAAATACGATAATCAAATCAATAAATAAAAAATCAGCAGACATCGACAATCAAACAACTAAGAACTCACACATACATTCGCCGATCACAATTCACGACCACATAATCAACACATCATAAACAAGATAAACAAAAACAAGAACACAAACAGGCAAGAATTGATCGAGAAGCTAAAAAAGCGCTTCATCAACGAATTTGAGATAGACACGACGGCAGTATTTTCGGGAAACAGAATATATATTTTAATGTTTGACTTACAAAATCCAGAGGTTCTTTCGCCCACCGAAAGAACGACAGGGAACACATTTACCGTCACCAATGGCTGAACTAAAAATATTGTACTCCAACATCAACAGTTACCAAAGTAAAAAATACATAATCAACAACTTCATCCAAAAAAATAATATAAACTGCACAGCATTCTTAGAAACAAAAACAAATAAAAATATTGGGTCATTAAGTATGAAATGTCCACTTACCTCAAGTACGTTCAGTTCGAAATCGGACATTTCATACTTAATGACCTAATAGTAACACTCAATACCGCGACTGGAGATGCGTAAAGAAAAGTTGCGAAAAAAGAAAACCTAATGGTGATTAATGACAGACGAAATGAAGCACTGCACATATCAATTCCATTCAAAAACGACAGACTGCACTTATTTCTCATATACATTCACTCATCAGCCAAAATTGACAACTCCATCTTTATGAAGGCATGCAGATACAAGTACGCTATTATTATAGGCGACTTCAACGTAAATAAACAAAAAAAACGACAAATTGATGATTTCATAGCAAACTCCAACTTTAAGCAATACACTACACCTCCAACCTTCATCATGGCAAATAACATAGACTCAATACCGGACAGAATACTATACACAGAAAACCTAAGATACAACATCAAATCAGCAATAGTAACCCCAGACTTAGGATCAGACCACTTAAGCATATACCTTAATGTGCAACCGACAACACAAGAGGAAAAACTGAACCTAAAGAAGGCAAACATAGAGTTAATCAACGCGGACATGATCGCATTCTGGCAAACAAAACAAAACAGGGAAATTGACAGAGAGTTGGTAACGAAATTCTCCGACAAACTGGCAACATCAGTCGAGGCAAACACTCCAAAACACTCCAAAAAACACTTCTCTTACGACCTTCCACCCCACATAATCAAATGTATAAAATATAAGAGAAGCCTATACAGAGAATATCAAAACAATCTATATCCTGATCTAAAGCCAAGACTGAAAAATATCAATAAAGCGATCCAAATAATGATACAACAATTCCAAACCCACTGTTGGCTCAAAGCGTGCGATGAAATAAAACAACTAAAAGGCAAAAACTACTGGCAAACTGTAAAAAGACTCTCTCGATATAACATCAAACAACAAGAACAAGATCTAGAACATAACGGCCAAACAATCCAAAACAACAGAGAAAAAACAGAAATATTCGCAAAACATTTCAAGGCAGCTTTCAGCAAGGAACACGATCAAAACTTCGACAGTGTTCACCACGATATCGTATCTCAATGGCATTCCGACTTTAGCAGCAACATAGTAGAATCAACAGTAAAAACCCACGACCCCATTAACCTATCTGATCTAAACAACATTATACACAAAGGCAAAAACTCAGCTCCGGGACACGATCAAGTAACAATGAACATAATAAAAAAATTAGACAAACGGATTCACCAACTCATGCTCCAGATTTACAACTTCTATCTAGCCGAAAACTTTTTTCCGGAGAAATGGAAATAAGGAATTCTCATCACAATACCGAAACCCGATACAGACACATCGAAAGCATCAAACTACAGGCTATCACACTTCTACCAACAATTGGAAAAATCTTCGAGAAATTAATAAAACAAAAACTGGAAAAGGCTATGGAGACAACAATCCCGCTTTACCAATTCGGCTTCCGTAATAAAAAATCGACAATAGAACCTCTAACGATCATTACATCTAATATACAAGCAGCAAAACTAACCAAAAAACACTCAGCAGTTCTCTTTCTAGACACAAACAAAGCTTTCGATAGTGTCTGGCATGAAGGCCTGCTATACAAAAAGTGGCAAAACAAGTGTCCGGGATACCTCTGCAAATTGTAGATAGTTTCCTTACAAATCGAACTCTAAAAATAAAAATAGGAAACGCATTCTCAGAGAGGTTTACACCAGAACAGGGAGTTCCACAAGGATCCCCTCTATCTCCCCTATTCTACAATTTATACTGCCACGACATATACAACTTCGACTCAGCAAACAAAAACGATGTAAACCCAGATAAATACATCCTCCAATACGCAGACGATACAGCATTAATCGCACACGGGAGATCAACGATTGACGCAATAACAAAACTACAAGATCTCAGCGACAAATCCATCAATTTGTTCAAAAAATGGCGCCTGAAACCGAATCCGACAAAATCGAAATTAATTATGTTTAATCACAACATCACAAACACCTCACCAAACATAAACATGTACAACACTGCAATTCATCCTATTCACACCGCAAAATATCTCGGAGTAATATTGGATAACAAACTGAATTTCAACAAACACACAAAAACAACAAAAGCAAATATTACAACTTGCGCACCTCACTTTAGAAAAATTACATTCAAAAACAAACTTTTAGCTACTGAACACACACTGAAAATTTACAAATCCATATGCAGACTGCTGTTAGAATACGCTCATCCACTATATCTAAACTGCAAAAAACCAGCTCTAAACAATATCAAAACAGCAGAAACAATAGCACTACGGAGATTGACTAAAATAAGACACCCTAACAATCCAATGCACAACCCATCTAACCCCCTCCTATACCACACAACAAAAATAGAGCCAATAGAAAAAATATTAAAAAACCTCAGCAAAAAATACGCAAACTCCCAACTAGAAACTATCTCACCCCTTTGCACCCCTATCCCTCGCAACAACGTCCCAAAATACAAGCACCCAACACACTCCATCCAACAAATTTTAACTAACATAAATGAAACAATACCATAAGCACATACCATAGCATTAATTGAACTAGTCATAAGTATTTATATGCAAAAAAAAAACTCCGGGCTGAAGGACCTCGGTCAATGGCCAATTGGCCTTCCGACAATTACTCACACACCCTCACGAAACATCTGTAAATACCACCACATATCGGCAGACCAATACAGAACATTTACTACTACTACTATTTTGAACACAGATATCCCGGAGACGGTGCATCGTATCAAAAATTATAAAAAATTAAAGTTTTGTGTTTTTTTAAGTATCTACAATAAAAAAATATTTAAAAAATTGTTTGAGTAATCTAAACCTATTTAAAAAAAAAGAAAACAGACAAAATGTTTATCCTGACCAAAGCCCCATCAATGTCGGTGTTAGGGAATTTGTTTAATATTCTGTAAACAGAATATGAATATTGTTGGAAAATTACAAATTGGGACAGCTGGCTGTTTTTAGTCACAAATTTTTTTCTACTTATAAGAACATTATAATTTTTGTTAAAAATCTTAAACATAAATAAATAAATAAACTCTAATAAATTTTAAAAAATTAATGCGAGCTTTAAGTTTATAACCCTAAAGACAGTCTCAATCCTGAAAAATACAGAGAGATAATTTAATCAGAAAAAACAAAAATTAGTGTTCTTATAAATTAAAAAAAAATTGTGACTAAAAAACGGATGGGTGTCCCAATTTGTAATTTTGCACAAAATTCAAATTCTGTCTACAGAATATTAAAATAAGCCGTAAGTTGAAACTTGCAATTTGCTTCCTTCAAATCGTAAGTAGTGTACGAAATCCCTATATGAGAAAGCATTTTCATTTTTTGTTAATCTTTGGTTTCCTCATAGATGAATCTTCATCTACTACCGACGATTCAGAGGAAGCAAAT